>CAAKHB010007771.1:157350-189811 GCA_901007665.1 Aeoliscus strigatus
TCACAGCGGAACTTAATCTAAAATGTTTTTTTTTTTGGCACAGCTCCTCACAGCAAGTGGAAGTGGAAAATTGCATTAGGGCGATAATATGATTTTGGATACAAAATATTTCAGCCAAAATTCCACCGTAAACAAGAAGCAAATACTGACAGAAACATGTTTTGTTTTTGTTTTTTTTAGAAATGAATCAATCGAATCTGTTCAGTAAAATGATTCGCTCAAAAGATTCGCTTACCAAGTCATTCTGGACAGAGGAGGAGCTCATGGCAACACCCACAGTTGGAGGACAGTATCTGCAGAATGTGCTTTCACGTATCAGTCCCCAAAACACGAGGAAAGTGAAATGCATAGAAGCAGACAAAATTTGTTGCTTGTCATAGCGACAAATGCTAAACTGGTAAGACTATTTCAGTCCACGTTTTGTTTTCGGGGAGTGACTCATTTTCAGTGAGTGATTCGTGTCAGTCGACTCATTCGCAGGGAACGAACAACGATTCAGGTTCACCTGCTCACCTGAAATGTGACATGAACCAATATTTTCAGTCAGTGATTCAGCACAGTCCGTTCACCCAAAAGATTCATTCTCTCCAACGAATCTTTCGCCACGGGACAACACGTGTTTGAACTTTCACCTCAGGAGATGAGAACAGAAAAGCAAACAGGAAGTGTAACATCCAACATCTCCTCAGGTGGATGGAGCTCACAGCTGCTCTGACCTGTTGGATCAGCTCCAAACCTCCACTGTCACGATGCAGTTGGGGTTTTTCTTTTTTGAATGTTCACACAACTGACAGATCCAGCGCGTGGAAATCCCACTGTTGACTGGGAGAAGCTGCAGGAGCATCATGTCAAACACCAGCAGCCATTCTGGGCTGGAACGAGGCGTGTGTGTGTGTGTGTGTGTGTGTGTGTGTGTGTGTGTGTGTGAGAGAGAGAGAGAGAGAGAGAGAGAGAGGTGTAAATAAAGTCTGCTGCAGCGTTAACAGGCCCCAGCTTTCACCTGGGACCTCGAAGGTCTGTAAACAAAACCACCACATGGCTGGAGGAAGGTGTGTGCACACACACACACACACACACACACACACACACACACACACACACACACACACTAAAACACGGCCTCTATGTAGATGCCGTGTGTGTTCGGTCTGTCAGGTGGAATGAAAAGAGGGAGAAGACGCTTGTAGCTAGTATCCATGGCGGTGTGTCCGTTAGCTGCGCACTTCGTAAAAACCCTCTTTTTCCCCCTTATTAGCATTATTTTTTTTTTTGTACCTGTGACGTCGTCAAAGTGCAGTTTCACCGTCCCGTCCCTGCCGATCCTCACGTCCCCGGGTCCTTCTATCCTCCTCGGGAAGTCGACGGCCGACGACGACTTGGAGCTTCTCCTCCGATGTCTGTGCGCCAACGTCCGACAGCACTGGTAGCACACCGCCCAGGCTTGCTCCTCGTTGATGGGCTGGCTGTACAGACTCAGGATCTCCTCCAGGGAAACGTCCTCCGTCCCGTCGCCGCAGTCCGCGGTCGCCACCCCGGCGGCGAAATCCCTGATAATGGTCGGCGAGGTCAACATGCCGTCGTCAGTCCCCGGTCGCTTGGCCATTGTCACATTCTTATGGCCACATCGGTGAGAACGAGAAAATGGTGTAATGAGTGTGTGTGTGTGTGTGTGTGTGTGTCAGCTCGGCGTTTCTCTGACGAACGAGCGGCGGCGGCGGCGTCTCAGCGCGAGCGACAACTGACACAAGGCGTCGTCCGCGTGGTCTTAGTGCCCGCCCGGCTCGCTGCGTGACGTGCGCGCGCCTCACCTGAGAGGGCCACGGTGTACGTCCGCCGCGCACGCACGCACCGCCGCCGCCGTCTTCTTCTTCTCGACTCCATCACAAATACACCGACAAACAATAAAAGGTGTAAAACCAATCTGTCGTGAACTGAGCGAATATCAATAACATAAACAAACAAACAAACAGATAACGTCCATAAATATGTTCATCATATTTAATTAACGTGGAAATTCCGGGCTATTAGTTTTCTACAGCGTGTACAAAAATACACGAAGGAAAGACGAAAAACGAAATCAAAAACATAATAACATCTCAGCGAATCACTGAATTCCCTTGACAATCATCTGTTTCCGCAATATGGCCCGAACAGAACATCCTCATAATTTATAGTTTTCATAACTGTGGTTCTCACAAAGCCCCGAAACCAGCTGCTGTTCACGGACGCCACCTGCTGGCTACAAATCCTAATCATGACTTGTTTTCGCTACCCAGCAGATTGCGACTGATGATGTCAGGTATATACAGTTACTGTTAAATACTTTCTTTATTTTAGGTTGATTCATACATGCAGGTCAGAATGAGCTTCACAAAGAAGATGTTACAAACACTGTGGCCATAAGTTGGAACATAAATCACTTAATATAAATGTAGAACATATAATATAAAACTGAAACACAGGATAAATTGATACAGGAGCAGTTTGAACAAAGATGACTTATAGGCACATGCGGGTGTGTTTGTTCTTTATAATCTTGCAAAGGCTGGAAAAGACAGTCATCAGCCCTCAAGCTTCAAACCTCCAACTCTCCCTTCCTGAACAGCACTTTAGGTTTGTCAAAATGTAAATCACTCACTAATTGGACAGCATCATCACTGGTTCACACTGTCTTTCACTCACACGAAAAGGAATATAGGTGCACAAAGAACTGAAGCAAAGTCTGAAGGCCCCACGCAAGAAACCTTTGATGTGCAGACTGTGATTATCGTGTGCATATGGGACAAACCTGTTCCTGTTTTCTGATAATTGACTTAACACAGTGATACATCCCCTGACCGGCACCATAAGCATGAGGGAAAAGCATGTTGGTGAGTGTGTGCACTGGTTGTTGTGACCCCACTCTCTGCTTCACACATGCGTTTACAATGGCACAACGACGATGCAGCATCCCGGGGTCTTTGGAAGGAGACGTAGGCAGGTGCTCGCAGTGGTTTTAGCCGCGGCGCTCTTAAATAAATACTTGCTCACGTCATCAACGCGCTCAGACCAGCATCCCCGTCTTCGGCGCTCTGGCCGTTTTTCCATGTGGAGGAGAGTCTCGGCTTCCCCTCATCTGTCGTCACGGGCTGTTCCCAGCTCAGCGTCTCCACTGCTGCTGATGCTCATGGACTGCACGTCCGTGGACAGAGCGCCGGCTTCCTTTGACGCCCTCCTCTTGGAGTCCCGGGTGGATTGCTGTGAAAGCATGCACGATTTTGAATGTCACATCATGTAAATGTCACATCAGTGGAGTGGGTGAAGGGAGCCATCTGGGGCTCTGGAGCACGGACCTTCAATAAAGGTTCACGCGAATACGCCTGTGTGAGCAACATGGGAGACTGACTTTTAAAGGAGCAGTGTGAAGTATTTTGAGGGACAATATGGCAGAAATACCACATAATATGCAACTGAATATGCACATAATGTGCAATTTCTCCACTTTGAGGACGTGATCGGTGTTGAAGAGTTATCGCCACCCTGCAAAACTTGGTGCCCTCCCCAGTCCAGAATTAGGAATTAGGTGACGACTCTGACCAGAGTTTGACACGTTTGTTATTCTGTTTGTCCAAGACCCAATGTCCAAAGGTGTGTGTGTTATCATAATGCTGGGTGTCACTTCATGTGCTGCACTGCGAAGATACACACTGATGTTCGTATTCCGTTCCCCGACATGTCAGTTCCTCCTACCAGTAACACCTACATCACTCAGGGAGCGTCTGGGTCTCCTCTGGTGGCTGGAGCCGGTGGCGGTGAGGGCCTGCTTCCCACACTGGGTACCAGTGGTCACCATCCTCTTCTCCCTCAGACTGGCCTCCAGAGCTTTACCTGTGGAGAGCGGGTCAGGGCTTTGAAGCTGAGATGATGCAGAGCGGCTGCGAGGAGCTGTGAACCAAAACATGCAGAAATGATGGATGCTCTCACTGGCTGCTGTGGGCAGAGGGATCTCCACGTCGGTGTTCGTGAGCCACGTAGACTCGGTCTCCCTGGTCCAGCTCTCATGATACCTCGGCTCGATGATCGCGTCCGCCCGACTCCCCCCACAACCCATCGGGAAAATCATCCACGGCAGGGGGAGCAGCAGCGGGCTGACACGGGCTTCTCACGGCTCGGCTCGGGGCTCGGCTCACAGGCTCGGCGGCGGCATCCTCCTCCTCCCCGGGGCTGCTTCTTCGTCTACTGCAGCTCCATCCGTGCTTCCATCGGTCGTGCTGTTGGAGGAGGAGGAGGAGGAGGAGGTGGTTGTGATGCTGCTCTCAGTGTCCACAGACAGCAGCAGCTGACCAGCATGAACACACGCCGGAGCGATCTGCGTCACCCACAGAGGGGCGGGGTCAGACACCGAGGCGAGGTGCTGATTGGCTGGGAGAGGAAAAGCTACAGCGTCAAACAGCATCATCAGCACCAACGCTATCATCATCCAAATACATGCAGAAATAACTACAATAGCATATTCAGAAATGTATGGAACGCTTAAAGTCTCATTAAGTTTTGTTTTTTAAACTTGAGTGCACATGATAAAAAAATATATATGGGACGAAAAGGGGCTCTGGAGAAATCTGTATATGTATAGACATATCTGTAAATGAAAATTATTGACAATTAAATACTATTCCCTTAAACATGGAAACAAAAGAAAATACGTGGATATTTTGCATAGTTGCATTACTGTAACAAAATTAGTGACTTTTTTTAAAGACAGCAGTCACGTATCTCTCACATACAGTATTTATTATCACATTTAATTTAAATATGTGTGGAATTTTGCAGTTGCACAGACAATACAGTATTCACACACAGAACAACCATTAGTTCACTCCAACTGCTTCACATACAGAAATCATGGGAACATCCAATCAGTAAATATATTACGTCTTTATGTGGTAAAATGCAATATTTCACATGATTAACATCTATTTTGAAGCAGACATTCCTTACATGGAACTAAAAACACATCACCTACAAAACAAAAAACATATTCACTGATTTTAGAGGCTTAAAATAAATACTATATTTACCATATATTTCTTTTATCTCTCCATTTCCTCCGTATGTAGATTGAGCAGCGTGACGGGGGTGAAATAAAAATACGGTATTTTACATGTGGTTTGATGCCACAAGGGGATGTCAACAATGAAGTCGGAACAGAGTTCACATTTACAGCGAAGGTACGAGGAGACGTGACGGCAAAGGGAAACGGATTCTGTCTGGAGATCACTCCCCGTCATCTAACAACCACTCCTCTCCACAACGGACCCACGAACGTACCGGGAGCATGAGCAGGGAACAGAGAACGTGAATGCAAAGGTGGAAGGAATGAATTTAAATTAAAGCTCGGGAATGTGACAGTCGCATCCGCCTGCTGCGCAAACAGTGACGAGATGACGCTGTTAGACTTTGAAGTCCAGCAGGTTGCAGTCGATCTTGTAGTAAACGTACGGGTAGTACTCCTGCTGGCTCAGGTTCAGCCCGGGAATGTCCATGGAGGCCTGCGGGGAAACAATGAGAGAGAAGATGGTTTTCAACAGAACGTTTGCAGATGCTGTGTCAGCAGTTTTAACGGGCCCCGCTGCACCTCATTGCTGGTGGGCTCGAGAAGTTCCAGAGGATTCTGCCTGTTCAGTCACAGTTTAGGCGTTTGCAAGCATGCTAATGTTTGAACGGAGGACAAGAACGATGTGCTGATAAGTCTCTCTGAAGTACAACCGTGTCTCCACAGCGTTAGCTTGAAATGCTACGCTAACTAAGCCACCAAGAGAAACACCAGAGCGTGCATAAGAAGAGTAGCACATTTCAACTTTGTTGCTCTTGGAATCTTTGGTCTGGACTTAAAAAACAGGCAAGGACTCACGTCAATGATGGCGGCGCTGCTGTCCAGGTGTTTGTACAGGTCGTACAGCACCTCTCGCAGCTTCTTCATGTTCTTCTTGTTGGGCTGCAGCAGCATGGCCTGGAAGTTCACCGGCAGCCCGTATCTGTGGCACACGGGTAGGCTGAAAGACGGCACCAAACAGCAGAAAACGCACGCCGCTGCTCCAGGCTGATCCCTCGCTCACCTCAAGACCGACTCCACAAACACCCGCAGAGCTTTAATGTGGATCCACGCAATGAAGGCTTCACTGAAATTTACTTTCAGCCATCGTACCAACGGCCCCTGGACGGACAGAGAGAGAATTTGGATGTTTAATTGCACTGAGTTGCACTATCATTGGCAACCTTGTTACACAAATCATGCCCTCTACATTTGTTCTTCATTTTCCTTTTTCTTTCAGTAGTAAAACCAGAAACAACCCTCCGTTCCTGGGGGGGGGGTCAAACCTCCGACCTTTGTGTTAACAGACAGCCCCACTAACCACTGTTCCACAGTAACAGTCCACTGCTGCTAAAATCTTTAAAAAAAAATAAAAAAATAAATATAGATAATAGATAAAAAATAGATAAAATCTTTCAACAGATTCCTGGATGCAGATGGTTCCAGAACACCACCAACATTTAATCATCTGGTCCATTAGAAGCAGTTAATTCAACATTTCAGGTAAAAAACAAGCAAACACCAGCAAAAACACCAAACAACCTCCTTGGTGGAGGTGATAGATACACATCTGAAAAGAGTTTGGATGTAAACCGGCATGACCACGGTGTGTTTCCGCTGAGACGTACAAACTGTTTCTTCTTGTCGGTGGACAGACGCGTCATCTCCTCTTTGTCGGCCTTCATCTCCTCTTCATTGTACTGGAAATCACGCACCGTAAACCTAAGTCAGGACACACAGCAGAAAAGGGGGCGATCAAACGACCACCTTAGCGCCCACACAAACACTCGAGTGCACTTCTGAGAATGGACAACAGAGACCAATACAAGAACGCACCCGACACGAGAGCCTTTGTCATTGTCATTGGAGAGCACGTCTGTTTTTAGCTCTTGCTGTTATAAACAGGACGTTATTGTTTCTACTGGACAAAGGGCCAACGAGAAGAGACCAAACTCTAAAGCTGCAAACATGTCACTCACAGAAACCGCTAGGATACTTGTAAACAATGAATAACGGAGCTCTTTACTTGTTTTCTCTGGCCTTGTGTTTGAAGTCGTCCACAGCCTTTCTGAAGAGAGTGACGCTGAACAGCCCGCTGTCGTTGTCCTCAAACAGCAGCCTGGAGGACAGGACGCATCACCACCGAGTCAAATCACAGCTTTCATCATCATCATCATCATCATCATCTTCTGCTTGCTCTGGTTATGGCTCTTGGCTACTCTGGAGCTGATCCCAGCGTGAACGTCAGGGTCCAACCTGGACAAGTTACCAGATGGCTGCTCTGATGATGACGCTCCTCTTTCTTCTGTTTGCGTTGAAGACATTTATTCTGAAACAACTTCCTGTCCACAGCTCTTTGTTTCTTCCTGGGAGGAGCCCAGAGCTGGTGCTGTGTGTTTATTGGAGACGTTAGGGCGATGGGACGTTCATGTGCTTAGCGACGGAGCAGCAGCACTGAAGCAGTTGAAGAAGCTCCAGCTGCTCCATCCATCTGGAGTTCTCAGTCTCCTCCAGAAACAACGGTTGCTAGGTTACCAGACCACACCGAGACGTATTCACCAAAAACCCACCATCCTGAACTCTCCCACCGCGTTGTGAAAAGGTCAGCGACCCTCCACCTGTCGACCACGTGCTGGTTTTCATTCTCACATGAGTCGATTGCTCTTTGCAGGTCAACCGTGAAATGGTTCCAATTCTACTCAGTTGAGCAGAAAGCTGAAGGAGACAAGCTGGTCCGGAAGATTCCGGTTATTTAAGCAGACTTCAACGGAACTGAGGAGAAGAACTCACTTGGTGGAACGTGGCACGACCATTTCTGCAAGACTTTCATACGTCTTCTGCCAGTCAGCAAAGCTTGTCCTGATGAGAGAGGAAGGTTTATATTTACATTTTAGAAACATTTTAGAAACTAGCACGATCATGAGCTCTACAGTATATTCTACTTCCGTTCTCAGCTTTGACACTAAAATCGGGTAAAAATTGTGTCCATACTTTCTTAAAATTTGTCTTAATATTGAATAGATAATTCCGTACATACTTTGGAACAACCACCAGCATCGTGATCAGGTACTCTGAGTCCAAAACGAAATCCTCTTTCTTCACAATGTCAGCCAGGCTTCTGGTCAACAAGCTCCCCCTAGAGGTTGACACGCAACAGCGCGCCACACAAAACACATGCGTCATCGGTTCTCGCAGGAGAGTATTTGAATCACACCTGAGCTATGAAATTATGCAAAGGAGACATGGCACATATGGTCAAAACCAAAGACTTTGTGAGAGTCAGAGGAAAAACTCGTTTTTTTTGCATTAGATTTGGTCTGACTGTTACTTACGCATTCTTCCTTTCCAAGTTCTGTAGGTTTCCCTTCAGGTTGTTGTAGGCTGAAGCTCTGGCCTTCAGGTCATTGTCTATCTGAGTCGCTTGCTACAAACCAGCAAAGAGAGGAATCACAACCCAATCATTGATATGCTCCCGTAAAGCAAAGGTTGTTTTAAAAAAAACAAAACAAAACAAAACCAAAAAAAAAAAGAGTCTGACCTTGGAGATAATCTCTGAGATGTTTTTCAGGGACTGTTTGATTGGATACTTGGCCATGTCCCACTGGAATCTGCTGATATAGGTGACCAGGTCAACTGTGGAGAATGGAAACCGTCAAACCATTGACCATGACGCTGATCCAGGTATACAGTTTAAACAGTTTAAACATGACCAAATCTGGATTACCAGAGGTCTCGATGGGACAACACATCAACACATAACTGGATCACTGGACTTGATGTGTGGTCAGAGATGCAATTGTTAATGATTGTTTCTTTGACGTTAATATACCACGAATGACAGAAAAACTGAATATATAACTATTGTTTATACTGATACCTATGTCTACTTGGTCAACTTTATCGTTGTGACAGTTACGATAAATACAAGTATTTACACTGAATGATACAAATGTCCCATTGTTTGACCAATTTTACAGTTTTACTACGTTTTCATCCTGAAATCCTACCCCCTGTTGGGATCAGGATAATCCTGGTTTTTGGATGAAAGTTGTCCAAATCCTGCAGAAAAGTTGTGAACATCACAAACTGAATGTCTGATCCAGATTGAATTACATGATCTAGTCCAATTTCAGATTCCTTCGTCCCCTTTTGAACAACGCATTTTCAAAATTGGATCCATCCGATGACCAAAATCTGATCAGATTACCTTTAATCTGGTTTGATATTCTCTACTGTATTTAACTATACCCTGTTTTATATGTATGTACGTGACCTTGAGAGCCATGGAAGGCAAATAAATGTGAATACAATGTATTCTCCTTATTATTATGAGTGTGGGAAGAACTTACGTCCGTTGGCGAGCAAGTTCTCCTGGACTTTGTCTCGGCTGTCCTCCAGGACGTCAGCCATGTACTGAGCGACTTTCTTCACCACGCTAAAAATCACAGCGGACAGGAAGGATTAGAATCCCCCCACTAAAGATGGTTTTCTACCATCAGAAGGTGAAGAGGTTAAAGCTGAGTCAGCAGAGAAAGAAAAATGGCAACATTCACCCTTCCACAAACGTATCCAGTTTGGCCAGCTCATCCGACAGACCCACCAGGACATCAAGCGTTCCAACCTGTGTGTCGGGGGTGGGGGTGGGGGGGATAGAGCACCAAACAAATCACTTTAACGTCACAGCAAACACTCCTCGGCCAGTGGCGGGCGTGTCTCACCTTCAGGTCAGGGATGTTGAACTTGTTGTTGGTAGAAAGGTTGTTGGTGCGTGTGGTGGCCACCATCAGCTTGTCCCACGTCTGCTGGCACGTCTTCTCCCCCGGAGCGGAGATCAACCAGAATTCTGTCATGGCTACGGGCAGAAGGTTTGTCCGACAGGCGTCTGATGTAGGAGACGACAAATGTTAGAGCTTTAGTTTGATAGTTATTGACAAAACGCACTATTTTTCTTCTGAACTATTGAAGATCCAACAAATCTGTTCACGCTGATTCAGACTGTCAGCTACAATCTGGTGTTAGTTCATGTCTTTATATCCATTCGGTGTGCTACACAAACATGCTGAAAATGTCCCTGTCTTGCACTGATGAAAATCCTTTCAAAAAACTCTTGGATCCAGACGATTCCAGGACACAACCAGAATCAGCTGCTGTCAACTTTTCCTGAAAATGTCATTATTATCCATTCATATCCACTTTTCTGATGATTTTGCTAATAGGCACATGCCGACAAAAACATGAAGTGAGTTTACTCAAGGACACAGCTGAGCCTGGTAAATTATCTTTAATGAGAGCAGCTGTTTGGTCTTCTATGACAAAAGGCCCATTCGGTTCATGGACAGCATCAAATCTACTGCTCTCATGATCTGTGACTTTCTGTGTCTTAACTCTGACTACTTCAACTGATCTGTGTTCAGATACAGCTCCCATGTATGAGCCTGAGTCATATTGAAAACTGGTTCCACTTCCTTCCCCGTCCCTACAGTGTGGCCAGTGGACTAAAGAGGTGGCTGATTGCATCACTGCCAGGCAGACAGATGTCTCCATGTCTGCTGATTGACTGTCATATGATCAGCTCCATGGCTGCAGGAGTCAGGACAAACACAATCCTACTTTTAAACCGAACACAGCACGTCACACGAGAATACAGCTGACCAAACTAAACTGACCCAAACTGAGTGACTGACAGCCCGACAACTAAAATATATGCGGATCATACGCGATTAAATTGAAGTGTTAGCCTGCTACTGTTAGCATCCTGTTAGCATTGCAGCCTCACGGTGTCACGACATCCGTAATCGGTGTTGTTTCGTACTCACCGATGCGTTGGATGGTTTTAGTGTTTGACTCAAGCAGCGTGATTCAGTCAAGCAAGCGCAGGTTCCCATGCATAACGCAAAAGCCAGCAGGTTGTTCGCGACAGAGGTCCTTCACCAGAGCATCTCACACGGTCAGCTGATCAGGGAGTAGATGTGCGCCTGCGCAGACGCTGCTGTGCACCGTGATGCCTTCAGGGAACGGCACATCGTAGTAGTTTTGTAATACCAAGTCGCATTTAAGGACATGTTGCGCTTTTGTGAGATGTATGAATTAAAACAGAGCTGATGGCATACGAGCGAAACGCAAAATGACCAACCCTGGTGTGCGAAAAGGAGGAGGAGGAATAAATGTACATTTCTGGGTTAGATTCGTATTATTCACAGCTATCCTACATTGTTAGTAGATTGATCGTCTGTTGAATTATTTTGTTCCATTACAATAATAAATCAAACAAGCGTTTCTTTTGACTGGGGATCTCAAACAAGGGTTCTTTTCCATATCGATCTCTTTTGGTACGGTGCAACTATTACAACAATTGTTCAAAGTCTGTGTCCACTCAGAAATTCAAGACGTTACGTGTTACGTGTTATTTCCTCCGGTGATAAATCTGATAGAAATGTAAAAAACATTTCTCTCTAAAGATTACTACTACTACTTAATTCCGCAGTATTGCTCCACTTGTTGAGTGTTTTCACTAATTACACTGATTTCGGTTCCTCTGCCGTTCGCTTCGTTCATACAGTACATCGAATCTGTGAGTGTTTCACTCTAAAAAGCCCGTGTGGGAACACTCAACATATTAGTTCCGCAGGAGGAGATTATATGGAATAATCAGACGGATAGTGTCCGCATACATGTCAAGTTTATGTAATAAAAATAATATATCTACATGTTTGTTCTCCTAAAATGTAAACGTCTGTCTCCTCCGGTGGGTGGTCGGTACCTCAGGCCACCGCATGCCGCCATATCGGTTCGAGCTGGCGACACCATCAGACATGTCCGGTGCTACGAACGGTCGTTTTCTGTATTTTGCTTTTGGGAGCAACTTGTTGAGGGAAAGACTGATGCTGGCGAACACTTCGGCTGTATTCTGCAGTATCGGTCGACTGAAGGTAATTCTGTGACAGATGTCCTATTCAGGGACACCAGAAAATTACACAGCAGGTTCATTAACTGTATAAAACACACACTTAAGTCACCTCAGAGGTGCACGAACACATTTTTACTCTAAAGAATATATGCTGTGTTATTACAAGTAATCAATGGTGTTTATTGTGTTTAAGTGAAGTTATTCTCTCCTCGCCGGCTCTATCAGTTCTCCATTTACCCGATGTACATAAACGTCACATCTCCTCCTTCTTTGTGACCCAGCATCACATTAACATTAACTCATGTTATCTATAACACATTAAGTGAGTTGTTAATGCCTATGGGTTAATGTCATTAACCTCTAGGTATGTGTGCTTTCAGATAAGACTTAAATTGAATATTGCGTGGTCGCATAGTGATTCCATGGCTCTATTATTGTTTTTGTCACTTGAATGACAACATGGAGCAGCTGCAACAATAGCGTCTGTGTGTTTGTGTGTGAACACAGCTGGAAATACAAAGCACTCAGTCTTACTTCACTCTGGAAAAGTACTGTTTTTTTTTATAAAGAAATGTTCTGGCTTTACATTCACTGCAGTTTCTGTCCTGTTTGTGTGCAGGACTATAAGTTGAACTTTGGCCTGTGGCAGGACAATCCGGACAACGCTTGGCATGGCGGAGTGGCCACCATTCAGTTCTCCCCCGGTGCAGAAGTGTGGGGGGTGATCTGGACGTTGAGCAATGAGCACCTATCAAGCCTCGACAAGTGAAACAGATGTTCAGTTCAATGTCTTTTTCCTCTCTCGTGTCATTTTTATCAACCCAGCATCTGTGTGTACAGCCAGGAAGGCGTGAACAAGGGGATCTACTCTCCTCTGGAGGTGTCAGTGGAGACTGATGAAGGACAGATGCAGTGCAGGACTTATCAGATGAATAATTTCCACGCCAGCCCCCCCTCTCCTCAGTACAAACAGGTTTGTGTGTGTGTGTGTACCAATTATGCCAAACTAGTTGTTGATGTATTAACGCCCTTCAGTGCAGTGTTTTTTTTTTTTAAAGGTGGTGTGTCTGGGTGCAGAGCAGAACGGACTCCCAGAGGAGTATGTCAAGAGGCTGTCAGCCATTCAGACCAACAACTACAGCGGCCCGTCAATACTCGACCAGATCAAACGAGCCTATAACTTAAAATCAGCAAATGAAATACTTAAATGATTTTTGTCTCAAAACCTACGGGTGCCAACAGCTGCGGTTGTGCAAGAAAAAAAGACAGAACTGAGGACAAATTGTTTCTTTTGTTTTTTTGAAGGCATGTCTCTCATCTTTTGCAGTTGTAATAAGTTTCCAACAAGCCACCGTAGGTGTTTGGCTCCATTATGATGTAATCTCTAATGAACTCTAATCATAGTTTAGAACAAGAGGCCAACATGAGGTCAGATGTTTCAGTGTGTGCTCTTGCAAATGGGGCCTGAAACCTTCCATTGAATTACTTGATTCAATACATTTGATAGTGATTAATGTATTTTAGAGCCTTCAAACTGTTCAGATGAAGTTGTATTTCTCGGGGGGGGGGGGCATTAGAAACATTGCTCACCCATCCTTCACTCATGTACTGTTTTTGTTACAAATCACGCATTTCTGCTGATAAACAGAAGTGTCAAGAAAGTGTTTAATAATGTTTCTAGATTAACTTTTTTTACACTGGAAAGGAAATATACATTAGGATACTTGATTAGAAATTATACTGTCATTTAAACAATAAATCATTTATGGAAAAGGAAACCACTTTATTTTTTTCACAAGACAGTGGTTCTGGACAGAATGAGAACGTGTTGTTGTATTTCACCTCTGGGAATTATAGAAAATACTAGTACAAAAAGAGGAGAATAGCAGATACATGGCAACTTCGCTGTTTAGTTGAATCTCTGGCCTATGCAAATGTCACAGCAGCACAATAAGCTGAAGCTCATGCAAGCGACAAGCGACGTGGATTTAACATAACCGAGTATTTATTAACTGTGGGAACTCAGCAACCTGACATTGGAACATTCCAGAGAATTTGGCTCCAATACTGCAACATGAACATTCACCCAAACTGTCTTACAAGAGTTGCGGAACAACAGATATTTTCCTGGAAACAGGAAATAGAGCAGGAGGGAGAGATGTGGACAATCGCTAAGGTTACCAAAAAAAGGATGTTGTACACATTGGAGAATAGGTCCGAACAGCTTGAGAAGCCCCATCCCTTTATAAGGAAACCAACAAATACTTGAACTAAATGTTGATGAGAGCACTTGGATATTAGCAGACAAGCAATGGGGAAAAAAAAATCACAATTTTGTACAAATGGGATTAAATTAAAAAGAGCAAATCAGTGCATGATTGAAATGCTGGTCGCCATTGTCAACCCAGACTGTGACGAAATAAATGTTTCTGATCAAAACCTTTTATCTCACAGACAAGACAATGATTCGTCAGGAGAATATCTCATTTATGTGGAAATTAGCATGAAGGATCACTGTGAAGACACTCGAGCCACAGGACGCACAGCTAGTGAAGGCTACATTAACCGCCCTCGGTCACAGGTGGACGTCAGGACACGTTCGGAGGAGGGATGAGCAATCGGGACAGTCTGCGACTTTCTAGGTTTCCCCACATTCCTGAACTCAGTCACTCTGCTCCATCGGCTCCACATCTGGAATTTTGTCACTTCCGCTTTCATCCATTGGCGCCGCTCCATCATCACTCTTTTCCCTCTGCTCTGCTGGTTCCGTGGACTGCGACTGCTGCTGCTGCTGCTGTCTGGCCGGCGGATGCTCGACCGGTTCAGCGGGCTTCTGTTCCGGTATGTGGAGGTTGTGCTTGACTTTTCTGAGCTCGGTCATGTTGAATCCCAGGAGCACGGCGGCCGTGTTCCTCTTCAGGCTCTTCATGCACTTGCTGCGCTTCTTGCTGAAGAGGGCTGCCAGCTCGGCTTTGGTCACCGACAGTCGCCGGCACAGCTCATCTGTCTCGGATTTGGTTGCGTACGGGTTTGCGTTGAAGTATTTGGATATGAAGTCTTTGCGCTCGTCAACGCTGCGGCGCTCTGCAGGAGAGGGCTCCAGCGCCAGCTTCACGCTGGGATCGCTCTGGGGCTCAGGCTCCGGTGTGGGTGCGAGCTTTTCCTGCTCTCGCATTTTGCGCACAGCCGCCTTTTCCTCCCGCTCTCGTTTGTTGGCCTCCAGCACCTCCCTCCACGCGGCCTCCAGCCTCTTTGCCGACTGCATCTCCGCGACCTTCTCCGGGTTCGACGCGCTGGGAGCCGCCTGGATCACGTGCGTGGAGGTTATCGCCTGTTTCACCGTCAACCCCTGCGGCATTTTGAGGAAGTACAGTCCTGACGGCTGGCTGATCTGCTGAAGGGGTTTGGCCGGCGGAGGTGCTTTCGCCGGCGGAGCGGGTTTCACCTGCGGCGGCGCCGTGGTCTTGGGCTGCTGCGGCGGTTTCGGCGAGCAGCGGCACCGCTGGATGTGGAGCATCACCGCCTGCTGAGTGACCTTTCCCGTGTACACACCGTTGCAGTATATGCACTTGAACGCCTCGGTTTTGAGGATGGCGTGAATGGTCGGTGCTACAAAGTGTTTTTGTTTCAGGTGCAGCAGGTGCTTGGATTCCTCCTGGAACTTCTCGTCACAAAAGGGACAGTACGTGCTGTTGATTTTCACAGGCGCCGGGCATATTTCAGCTCGGCTGCTGGGCTGCAACTTCATGAAGATCAGGTCGAGGGAACTTGTGACAAGAGCCAGATTTACCTCGCCGTCTCCGAGGACCTCTTTTGGTGCCGTGGTGTTGACGTCAAAGTACGGGAACAGGATCCCCCCGTTACCTTTGGAGTAGATCCTGTACTTCTGCCTGAGGAAGTCCATGTAGGCCCTGCTCGTGGGATTGTGCTGTTTGATGTGTTCCGCAAGCTGTTTGACTGAAAAGAACAACATGGAGCAGTGCAAACACGTCAGGCCATGGAGCAGGTGTTGGAAGACGCTCTTTTCTGCTAGCAGGACTTTGCATGTCAGACATTTCACAGTTTTGTCAGGCATTTTCTTCAGGAACGCCGCTCGCGCAGCCACACTCTCCGACTTTGACGTCGTCTTCTGGTGGGCGACTTCTATGTGCATGTCAAAGACACTGGAAGGGAAGAGTTCGTTGCAGAGGGGGCAGGTGATCCACTTCTTCGCCTGCGGTGACGCGTTACTCGACTCTACAGACTTGTTGGCTGTGCTCTGAGAGACGGGCATCGCGACCTGCAGAGGCGCGAACGTGTACGTTGGCATGCCGTTCACCTTGTTGCCAGTCGGGATCAGGTGACTCAGCAGAGACTGCGACGTCAGCATGGTCCCTTGTAGGCCCATGTGGTTCGTCGCTGCGGTTTGCGCAACCACCGCAGGCTTCGGTGCGGCCCCAGGTGCGGCGGCCACGCTGGCCTGCAGTCCCGACGGGAACACGACGCGTTGTGCTTGTGGAGTCTGTTGTGTGGGAGCAGCAGGAGCGGCGATGGCCAATGGCGCCTGTTTCAGAGACACGTTGGACACCGTGGGGAGCTGGACCATTGACGGTCCTTGAGGCAAAGCACTTCGGAGGGCTATCGTAGCACCGGGCTGGAGCAGACCTTTAGCCTCGGCGCTAGCTAGCTGCACTAGCGCCGATGCTTGAGGGGGCAGAAAAGTCTGGTTGCTTCCGGGGGCACAGATCAGAGTCGTGCTGTTTGAGCTCCCTTGTAGCTGCTGTAACGTCACCACCGTCCCAGCATGCTGGCCGTTGCTCGGTATCACCAAGGGTTTACTGCTGAACACTTGAGGTTGCTGTGGTTTGGGGGCGATATTTGGGAATGTCACAAACACCCCATTCCCATTGGGTGTTGATTTTATGGTGTAGTTCTTGTTCTCGTGAATCAAACTCTGCACGTGTGTGCTCACCGAGTAGTGAGACGGATCCACCAGCATGTGGTGCAGCATTTGGTCGAGGTTTCCAGTGTTCACTTTGCACACCTTGCAGCAGTAGATCTTCGAGGCGGAACCTTGCGTGTGTACTCTGTACCCAATGTACTGTTCCGCCAAACCCTCCAGGTGCTTGAGGATGATGTGCTTCTTCATGGTGAAGACGGAGGAAGATGGGAACCCACATCTTCGGCACTGGTACCGCTCGTTTCCACGATGGCTCTGTAAGGATCCCTCTTTCACCAACTGTGCGTGGGAGGCGCCTTTGGCGTGGAAGTACAGCATGTGCTTCTTGACAGCCTTCGGGTGGCCGATGTAGACGCACTGGGAACAAGGCGCCAGCGCGCAGAACGACTGCACAAAGGCGTGGCACCGCGACACATGGCTCCTGAAGTTGTAGAGGTTTTGTGAAGAGTACTTGCACATGGTGCAGCACAGGGCCCGAGACCGATAAGGCCACTGGACAGAAAGAGAAGAAATGGCAGTTCAGACAGTTCAATGTGACTCTGTCACTTTAATATTCAGTTTCACTCGGCTGGAATAAACAGCAGCTTTAAAAAGGGAGTTTGTTTGTGATTAATGGCGTCAGCAGGAGCAGAGGCTCATAGTTACCTTTTTCTGTCGGCTGTTGTATCCGTCTGTTAAATCAAACCACTCCGTTTCACCAAAAGCATCTTCTTCATCTGTGTTCTTCTCAGCGTTTTCATCAAGCTCCTGCACATGGGGGGAAAAAAAACAACAGACATTAGGACCACCGGTCCTGGTTGTTGTTTCCTTTTTTTAAAGGAATTTGGAATAAAACATATTACTCACAAACAATGATGATACATCACAGAAATCTGCAAAACCTCTTGTGTCCAATGTCCAACTTGTTGAACTTGTACTTGTTGAATGCAGTGTTTCATTATGATAGACAGTGGTGAGTATTAACACCACTGGCTACAACATCACTTTAAAAAGCACAATGTGTCAACATAATGGCGGTATCTACTTTCCCCTAATTCCAAGCACTGCCGGGGTCACCAGTCATCAGCTCGATGGTTAAAATATTCACAGTCCGTGTAAATACTTCACATTTCAGAAATATTTTGATTATTACAACACGCTCTGAATATATCTTACAAAATGTGAAAAAAATGAAAGAAAATGAAAGAAAATGTGGCATCTTTCCAAAACCCACTTGTTGCCATGACAGCAAAAATAGAAATATTTTCAGTGTGATGAAAAACTTCTACAAATAAGTGTATGTCTGCAATTATACATAAACCTAGCAAGTAAGACCATGAAATCAGAAAGAAAATATTTCCTGAGTCATTCATCCACTGAGAATTTCAACGTGTGGAGTCGCCCCCTGCTGGCGACTCCACCCACCCACATTAGCTTCACTCATCAGGCCAGGATCACAGCGAACCACCAATAACAGAATGACACATATTTTCCTCGATAAAATGTACCTTTAGAAAGTTCTGGCAGTCTTCAAGGCCGATCTCCCCAAGAATGCTTTTCACTGCCTTACGTGCCTTTCGGATCTTCTCAACATTTCCAACTGGAAGCTGATACATTATTCTGGGCAAGCCTTGTGAAAAAAAAAAAAGCATGATTGTAGACTGATTTAAAGTCGTAAAAAATCAAGCTGAAGTGAACAACACAATTGCAGGAGCTGTCATTTGTTGTCTTATGTCCTCAATGCCTCCAAGCCTGTGAGACATGTCCTCCTGACATTAGAAACAGACTTTTTCCAGGTTCTGCAAGAAATTTCCTTCTTACCTAGAATCAGTTGTCATATTAGTATCTATCTATGACATAGTATCTATCAAAAGAAAAAACAAAAAAGATGTATTACATTACAGCATGAACCCCAAAAACTGAGTTTTTAATTAAATGAAAGAATTTAAATGTTTATTCTCTCACACTCAGTAAATTTAAGCATGTGTGATTCTTTCACTTGTCATAATGTCAACAGACATGACATGACAAAAATCTGAAGTAAGTTTAATTAGGATTATAATCCACTAATCATAAAAATATGTGTTGATTGAAATTCACTGTTGGGTAAACAGCTTCACAGCAGATGTCCAGTGGCTGTTTGGGTCCCACTAGGACTTGTATGATCGATATTTTCTAATCATAGATATCTCACAGACCAGTCTGAACCCGCTTACAGGTTTTCAGGACGTCACTTCCTCCAGTACCTGTGCTGATCCAGGTGTTCATTATCTGACAGAGCCAGTTCCCTCTGACTTGTGATGTTCACAGAACAGTTATTGCACAGCTGGATTCTCATTCATTGTTAAACATTTGGTTGCTGTGGCAGCTGTGTGTGTGTGTGTGTGATGAAAGCCTGGATGACTGAAAACAAGTGCTTTCACCGCCTGCATAAACGCTTCAAGTGTGCTGAAATTGCAAATTAGTCAATAACACTGAGCTGTTAGCACGTAATGTGTTTGGATTTCGTCTCATACGATCATACGTGAATCAAAACACAGTTAACGTGTAGTGACATAAACCAGAGTAAAATGTGACACGACGTTTTAAAAGCAGCACACCAAAGAAGGGCCTGACAGAGTTTAGTTTAAGCTAGTCAGCCTGTATTTATCACATTGATACGATCAGATTTGTGAGGTGGGGGAAGACACTCGGTCGAAAGTGTTGTTGTGGTTCAAATCGCATCCCTGTTTCTCGCCCAGCCTCCAGCTGCACACTGTCACCGACCAGCCGGCACATTCCGCAAAACCACGCCGCTTCTTCCTCCTTGCGGGTGTCCCGACCCTGCCCGCACATATTCACCTCGTCCAATTTGCAGTGTGGGTTCACGCTGGTTGTCGCCGTGCCGCCTCCGACCGAGCTAGCGTTTTCCTCCTCCACCGGCCCGGGTACGTCGTTCAGCTGCGTCTGCCGCCGGAGCCGGACCGATACTCATCCGAGCTGCATCCTCCGCCCGGGAACACCGCTGAGGTCAAACCGGGAGCCGGGTGTGACAGGTGAAGTTTGCGTGCCTCCCCCCTAAAGATAAATAATTTCTCCACTAGCTTTTGTCCCTTTCTTCCCCGTTTCGGAAAAAAATATGGCGCTCAAGTTCAGGATCTGACGTCAGATCCTTCATTTGCATACAGAACCCAAACCGACCAATAGGAGGCTTCGTTGCCTAAAACCTAAATAACTTTTTATTTGTGTATCTACCCTGTCAGCCATTGTTGAGTAGTGTCCCGGTGATGTGTTCACAATTCAATTTTGGAGTTTCATGTCATACCTGTCTTCTTAATTGGCTTTTGTCATCCTACAACTCATAGCTAGGTCTAGGGGGCGTGGCTACTGCGACCCTCACTCACAGTCACGTGGTACATGTATAATGCTGACCAATGGAGTGTCGACAAAATGGGCTAAATGGGCGGTCCTCGGACAGTGACGTCATATCATGCTACTTTTTTCAGCCAATCATGCTCAACTGCTATATTGCTAGGAGAGAGAGTATAATTCATATGTTATAGCTAGCGTAGCAGAAGAAGAAGAATAATTGCAGGTTCAAAATAGTTAGCTACTTTCGCATTGAGTGAACTGTAGATACGAATTACAAACTTCGAATTTGCCGCAAAACTTAGTAAGTAAAAACAAGCAAATCAGTTCACTTAACGTAAAAGTTGTCTCTGTGAATAAATTCGTTTTTTCCAGATATATTGTCAATTAGCTTGAGTTAGCAATTTACTCCACCACGTTCAACTAATAAGCCTCTGTCCTATGTCTATGTGTTATCGTTTAATAGATCATTGGTGAAGTCATTGCCACGTTCTTAAAAACGTGACGTTGCTCAAATCGTCACTTGACACATAAAATGTGTACTGTGTAACAGGTTTGTGATGTCACTGTGACCCATTCCTGCTGAAGAACATGAACATATACACTTTTTTCGTGGGAATATAACAAGGTCAACGTAACGCAGGAGCCCAACTGGAGCTGTGCTGAAACCCGAAACTACAACCAACTGCAGAAGGAAACCAGTGACACCAGTTCATCACCAATTACAATCAACTTCTTTGAGTAATTCAAGCGTATACTTTTTCAGATCTGATATTTTTTAGTGTAAAGAAGGTGTAATATCCTGATCTGGCCTGTCAGTTTTATTTAGTTTGACGTGACAGTGGAGAAGTCTGCCCTCACACTGCTTGTGTCATTCTCCTTATATACATCCAAATTCCTGCAGACGGTAGAAATTTCTGCAGCAGACATTGGATGTACTGATTGATGATCTACTTCCTCGTTCTCATATCAGACATGCTTGGTTTCTCTTTCCACTAGTGTGGAAATAGGTGATTTGCAAAGCGTTTGTACAATAAACAAAAAGGCCACAAGCTTAATGAGAACCGGGTTTCATTTCTGGATTTCTGGGACACACATAAATTGCCCATTGCCCTTTCGCTAGAACACCCAGACATCCAGATCACCTCCATCTGTCAATCACTGACTTAATCAGCCCTGAAAGAGCTTCTGGCCTACAAAAACAATTAAACATTGTTATGTACAGTGACAAGTGGGTGGAATACTGAATGCTGAGTTCTGTATTCAAAGTGTATGTTGTAATCATCAGAGCCCAGGAGGCTGCTGGGTTTCATTAGAACAAGACACTGCAGCTGCTGGTTTCACTGATAACCTACGTCTTTCTTGTCTGAAGGTGCTACATTGTGGGATCGAGTGCCTCTGACCAGGAAGATAAATGTGGTGGAAAACAGACCAGATCCTGTTTTTAAATCCCATCTGTCAAAATGCTTTGCATTGTGTTGCACATTGAGCAAAACACTTCTTTCATGTTGACTCAAGTGTGAAGTGTGTGTAAAAACTGTACGTACAGTATATGAAAAATAACCAAATCCAATCAATAGGATCAGCTTTAACCATGTTTTCCTTTATACTTGCTCGAGATTTGTTTCACCTGTTGATTTGACTGTCAACAGATTATATAACACACACACCTCACTTGCCCTTTCATACTGTGCACCCAGTTGTAGATTTACAGCCCTACAACACATCACTCATTGGAGGGTTGACAACAAACAGCCGTGTGCTACTGGAGGTCTTCCTATATGTTGTCATCTCTAGTTTATATAACCAGCTCAGAAGCCGCTGCACAATCACAACAACAGGACTCATAGAAAATCCGAAACACATGGTGGTCACCGTGCTTACGTGATAGAAAACAGTATCTCCCCTCCAAAGATCACACATACACATGGATGATTTTAGTCAGAAATGTATTAAATTAATCACTTTCAATACTTTAACAAGCACAATTTACAGTCAAAAACAGGCTATGGTCCATTAGTGCCTTAGACAGTAAGTAATTAATACATTAAGTCATTTGTAACACACAAGGGCAGACTTCTTTAAAAACTGCATTCATGTCGGATCACCTTCAATGTGAACAGACAGCTGTACAAGACGCTGTGCATGTGTCGTCTGCACTGCCTCCAAGACGCATGTGTACAACTGTGTTTTTCTAGAGATGGAGGTCTAGAATGGCCACTGAAACATTTGTTTGAGCTCTCTCCGTTCCACATTGGCTCAATTGCTGGTTAGGAAGGATTAGAAAGTTCAGGGCTGCACAACATGTCACCATATTTTTTAACCTACAAAAGATTTTGTGCATTTTGAACTAGATCAGCCTCTCGCGCCTTCTCTGTATTCAAGCAATAGGTCAGTGTGTGTGTGTGTGTATGGGGGGGGGGATCCCAGTGAGATTAATTCAGGCCTTTCGAGTGAAGGGCAACTGCTGAGGTCACGAATGGCAATCACAGCACACATAATCTTTGTAGCATTAAAAAACATCAATATCTTATCAAGGAAACACTGTTGGGCCAGAGGTTGATATCTGGGCAGAGGATACTACGAGATGAAACTTTCACCCAGTAAGAACTGAATTCAATAAATACAAAAGCAACAAGGTGAACTGCAATCAAGAAATAGGTTATACGTCATGTCATAATTTAATTTCAACTATGCTATGTGAGGGGCGACAAGTATCCCCATGACGCACAGATTCTTCTTAACACTTCAAAAATAATCTACAAACGTATAGGTGTTGAACAGACAGGATTTACACGAGTGTCAACATGTAAATGATCAATAGAGAGCATGATTTGAATCAATTGTACATTTTGTAAACTGGATTTGATTTGGGAAACAAACCACCCCAAAACGTGGACAGGGGGAGGGTCCCCATCTCCACAGAGTCATCCATTTTGTTGCATAATGTCATACCAGCTGAATCTAGACAAAGGAGCAGAAATCAGAGGGGCATCTTTCTGGAGAAGGTTTACGGCAATTGAGGTATCAATCAACTAATTCTTTTTCCAGAGTCGAAAACTCTGAGTTCCTGAAAATATTAGGACACTGCATCTTCCAAGGGTGGCTGGAATGTTGACCACATCAAAGCCCCTCGTCCCTAACGCCACACCCCCGTTCTCACATGGTGAAAGCAGAGGCGAAGGAGTATGTGTACGATATCGAGGAGGGGACAGGAGCAGAGGATTTACACACTGTACTCGACCATGGAGAGCGTCTTCACGGCGCTGTCCAACGCCACGCCGGCCTCCTGCATCTCGTACCTGTGGACGACACCGAGCACCTGGATGAGTTTTCTCCAAAGTGTTTGATGTGTTTGGCTACGGGCGGTGGTGGAATCCAAATCAAGCCATAAATCAAGCTGCACTCACCAGTCAGAGGTGGAGACAGTGTAGTAGACCGGCAGCTGGGGGGAGCTGGAGAGGCAGCTGAGCTCCTCCAGGCCACACGCTCCCATGTTGGAGAAAAGCAGCCAGTCTCCGACGCTGAGCTCAGGCAACAGGCAGCGCTCCACCACGTGGTCAAGCTGGTCCAATGACGGACCCCAAAGGCTGCTGGGATACACCACCTCCTCAGCACACAGCACGTGCTGCAGGGAGGAATCCATGTCATCAACAGGACTCAAACAAATTTACCAGTTTACCAGCCCCCCCCCCCACACACACACACAAACTACCTTAGCTCAACCACAGATACTCACTCAAAGGCAGTTGTCGAGACTTTGTTTAACTTCTGATTCAGTGTCATTTTTTTTCTGCTCAATCACAAATACAAGACGGGAGCAGAGCTGTAACTAAAGACAAGGATGGGACACCTCAGCAGGAAACGGTAAATACTTGGCATTGTACTGAACCTCCCAGAGTAGTTGTTTAGAGGTCAAAACTGATAATGCATGACCCCGTTTCTCCTGATTCTGCTGTAACAGATTCCGTCCCAAAAAGGGCTGACTCTCTAGGGCGGAGGCCTACAAACCTTGTGCACAGCCGGGGCAGCAATAGTGTTTCCGAGCAGCTTGGGGCTGAATGGGCCATAAACACCCTCATTCATGTAGTACAGGAACTCTGTGTCCTCGTTGTTTTCACCTGGGAAAACACGTTGGTGAAGAAATGTCAGAAATATAGAGCAGACAGTGAATGAAGGCCAGAGCGGCACTTTGACCTGATGTTTTTTGTTATGATTATGCAACTGTGTTATGCAACAGTGAAAGTGAAATAGAAACCTTTTCACAGATTATATTCTCATTTACACATGAATATAGTAAAGTTAGAGAGGCAAAAATATAGACTTTTTAATTCACAATTAACTGAATTAAAAAAAACAAAAACAAGAACTCACCTTGGGTCAAGTTGTCCCACTGGCGGCTCTTCACCTTTTTGCCAATCACATTGACAGCCAGGCTGAAAGCAGAGGCTACATAGAAGCTTCCAGGCTGGGCCAACACTTGAACACCAGACAGTGGCGGGAAATAAGCATCTAGCAGCGGTCTGACTGCAGACTCAACCTGCACACACACACACACACACACACACACAAAGAAGACGCCACAATGAATGACGTTTTACAGGATACGTTCAATACATGCGCAAAAGAATCATTTACCTGTTTGAGCTGAAACTCTGAGCCAGTAAATCCACCGCCAATGTCCAGGATGGTCATGTTAAAACCCAGATCCAGCTGCAAGAGACGACAGCAGGTGAGACCAACACCAAACCACAACAAAGATGTTTTCAGACTGTATCTGTACGTGATGAATTCATGTAAAACGAGCCGTGCTCACCCCCATGTCAAACACACAGCGGGCGTCTGACAGAGCATGGGTGTAGGCCTGGTGGAGGTCTTGGCAGGAACTGGGGATGTGGAAGGTCACCCCGACCACCTGGACGCCCAGTGTCTTGGCGGCCTCCAGCAGGTGCCGGCAGCTCTTCAGAGAGGAGCCGAAGGCCATGCTGGTCTCGGCGGCGTGGGCCTGTGTGGTCAGCTGCAGTAGCAACCTACACGATGTCACAATAAGAAGAGTCAAAATTCAAAACCGACCAAGAGGAAGTGCTGCTTAGACTTCTTGGAGGCGTCAGCTGAAACTACTATCAGGAGTGGAAAAAAAAACAGCACATACATGCAAGTTCCAAGGCACACTGTAGGAATGGTAGAAAAATAAAATGCCTTTATTTATTCACCAGACTGGTAAAAAAATGATACATTTTATTTTGAAATCATGCACATTCGTGCTGCATTTTTGCCTCCTGACAGTAATAATAACAATAACTACTTCCAGTATGACTTTCCTTTGTGCTTAAAAGTGTGAAATGTCCAGCAGGAAATGAAAACAAGTGAATCTTGTCCACTAACTTGGCGGTCGGATGCAGGCGGGAAATCTTGGACAACTCAGCCTCATTCTCGCAAACAAGGTGTTGGACGTTATTCTTGGCAGCATCCTTGATGTGGGCCAGCTGCTTGCAAACACCAGACAGGATGATGTTTTCTGCAGGCACACCATGCTCCAGCACCATGTTGACTTCAGCCTGTGGGGAAGAGGGCACATGAGATTAACTAACTCATCCAAACAATCGGGTTTACCGAGGGGGTTGCATAAGTTGAGAGGACAATAGTCAACAGCCGACTGGGAATCACTTGAGTAAATTAAATGTCAAACCCCCCAAGGAAAGGGAGTAGATGATTTTAAGAGAAGACAGTTTGAATTTGCATGGTGGGACGCTTACTTTGTTGGTGCAGACAAAGCCCAGGCCCAACGAGGCCAGAACCTCAATGACTGCCGGGCTGCTGTTGCATTTGACTGGGTAGTAGGGCTGCAGCTGTGGCACAACACTCTGCCAGCAGACATGCTGCCGCATCAGGGCACCGAGGTCGCCCACCACAAACGCGCTCTTCTCCACCTAGAACCACGAAAGTGTGCGTTACTACGGGGTCAGGCGATTTGCTTACAAACCAGACAGTGCATTGACTTTGGACTTTTCTGAATGTGCTCTGCTGCAGGAATGGGGAGGAGAGACAAGATAAACGAACCAGAGCCTGCTCGCAGATGTGTTCGTCAATGACATCTTCCAGGGTCACGCCGCACTCCAGGAGCTCAATGATGTAGCTAGGTTTGTCAGTAAGTCCTTTCATCTTAACCGTATTCCAGTAAGCCAAAAATCATAAAGAACAGGTAAGCAAGTCAAAGAGGGGGGGTCACGACTGAGCCAATGGGGTCCTGCCGGTATGCAACAAACTAGAAAAAGAGAGAAGAAGAAAAAAAATCTGACTGTTAACATCACTACAAGAGGACTCAACCAGACAAATACACATGGACCCAAACATTTGTGCTTTGAATTACCATACATAAACAAACTGTTGAGGTAGTATTTCAAATGAATGACGTCATTGACAGCTTACACCAATTCCAAGCATAACAGACTCAAATAGCCTGTGCCTAGAGCACAATGATTCGTTTGGGATTTTGGTTTTTTTATACAACAAATGCTGAGTCACTCACATGGACAAGTCAGGAGATGGACCTGTCCCTCTATCAGCTAGGATCCCAAGGCGGCTCAGCGTTGAAGTCAAACTGCTCCCGGTAAAGAGCCGCCCCTAGGCCCTCTGGATAGCGCTCATACACCTGTGCAGAGACAGGGGAGCCCTGGAGGACGAGCACACGCAACATTAAAGCTTCGCAAAAAGGGAAGACATATGCCATGTGTGACTCACAGTGGTAATCCAGGGTCATCCTTACTTCATGATGAACATTAAGTTCTTATGTTATTAGCATCAGTCTGAATTCCATAGGCAGCATCAGATATGTTGAATAGCATTCATAATCATTTACTATGTACAAAAACAGTCGGAATATATTCCATGTCTGCATCACTGGCGACTTGTTCCTGATCATTAGCAAACGCTCTAAAGTCCAAATACGCACCGCGCATGCGCATTGATGATGCAAATAGTGTCACTACTTGACAAATGAGATTATCGTTTCAATGCGTCACCAAACCAAAATACTGAAGCAGTTTTTGGCAGAAAATGCTGTCAACAGGCAACCATGTCAGTTAAAAACCGTAGCTACATTCAAATGAAACGTCATTGCGAGAAAAAGAGGGATTATCTGTGCCGAAAGGGTAGCGAGTGCTCCTGAGCTGCCGAGCACACGGCGATAGCTTGTGTCGGCACATTGCACGACAGATACTATCAAAACCAACCTTAGCACAAGAATAACATTAACAATCACTCGATGTGCCCAATTCGATTATCAAGTCAGTACAAATGTCCCATCTATGGCGTTAAAATCCCCGCAGAGGATAATGAATCGGTCTGTCATGTGTGGCAAGAAGGCAGGACGACCAGCCCGCCATGTTACGTCCGCCCGCTGAATCCAAGGAACTCAACACAAGTATTCCGCGTTACTTACGTGAGATAACGGCCAGAAGGTTTTAGAAAATCGTCTTCTCTTTTTCGGCGGAATTTTTAAAGAGTAGTGGACACAACGATGTAAGAAAGAAAGACGGCTGTTTTGGCCATATGTTTGGCTGAGGGACGAGCGGCGGTCGGACGGCGTCTACTCTCTCGGCTGGTGGGTGGAGAACTGAGCCGAGGCTCGAGCCAGGGGGAAGTAGAAAAGGTCATCAACGGACCGTGGGCGGGGCCAAGCCTCATATTCACCAATGAGCGCTCAGGATTTTTGAGACCGTACCAAATATGTATTTCCTAATGTCGTAGAGGCGGCAGGAGATCCACGGTGTTTATTCATGTTACATAACCGCAAACTTTCCATCGATAGCCGCTTCTGTCAAGCAGTATCCGTGGTTCTTTTCTTATCAAGGAGCAGATTTAATTACAGGCACTAGTTGTTGTGGGTGGTCAATTCTGAAGTCGTTTGTGTGACACAGGAACCCAGAAATATGATCTGATCATTCTTATGCAAGTCCCAAGTCTTCAGACTCGAGTCCGAATGAATACTGGCAAGTCTCAAGAATTATTTAACATTTAACAATTTACATTTATTATTTGTTTCCAAATTGTCTATTTCCGTTTTCTGTCCATTTAATTAAATTTGCTGGATTATTTCCCCTTTTTCAAACATGTTTTAGTCCACTCAAGTCATTGGGCCCAAGAAGTTTTGACGTTGTATATTTCTTCCCATCATAAAAATCACCTGTTATCATGGCTTTGAAGAAATGCTCTTTTGGGCAACAGTTGAGCTCATCATTTTTATTAATTTTATTAATTTATTTTATTAATTAATTAATAATTTAGCATTTGTTGATTGTGTAGTTTATTATTATTTATTTTACAATAATTCAAGGTTTGTGTCTCTTTGAATGTGTGAGATTATTGTTAACTGGGCTTACTGGGTGTTTTGTTGAGCGTTCCTTAAGCCTCTGTCACACACTCTGACAGCTTTAGCAGAATTCTCCAGTTCCGTTAAATGGGAAAGAATTCATTTGAGCAAAATGAATTTATTAGATGTGGTGGTCAGGAGTTCTGAGCAGCACTCCATGACTGGAAAGATACACACCAAAGCCTGCAGCCACTGAAGTCATATGACTTCCACTTGTGCATCACTGCCTGGACAATGTTCTTTATCTGACCGTTTTTTTACCAGGAAATCGATCGAGATTAAAACCTCAATTTTCAAGTGAGAACTGAGATAGCATCTATGCATCTGTTGTCTGCTTTGCCCTAAAACATTGTTATGACAAAGGTATATTACGACGTGGCCTAGAAAACACCGGCAAAGACCTTTTGTTTTTTATTGTGTTGCCATAAGTGACCTTAGGAAAGTAGGTTATTGACGTCCCAGATATAAACTATGGGCTATTAGACCTTTGGTTGACGAGCTTGTTCAACAGTCTCTGCTGGTTGGTCTTGTTTTTAAACTGTTAGCGAGATACGACAGTCAGAGGAAACACAGACTGTCAATTTGATTTACATTTTTGATGAGTTCAAAATGTTTAAGAAAAACAAAAAATACCTGAATACCTTTGAGTTTTCTGGAGGTGAATTTGATTTATGGTTGGAAGTGAGGGATGTAAACAAAAAATAGCATTAATAATCAATCCTCAATAGCAATGACACACCCACCAACCAATAAAAACAGGTACACCTCAGTAAGAAAACTCAGCCAAGGTTGAGGGATGTGATAATTAGGTCACAAGTTATCGAAGATACCGATACTCAATGAATGCCACAACCTAAGAAAGAAATCCAGGACAAAAACTGTACAGGGATGGGTGAATGTCACCATGCTAAGTTTATTTAGCTGCTAATTTGTCACAATTTTAATGGAAAATTAAACTTCTCACCATAGTTTTATATGTGTATACGTAGTTTGCAAGTTGTAGTCACAGTGACTCATATATGATGTGTATTTGTTAAATGATGCCAACAATTTTCCATCTGTTTTTGTAGAAAAAAGAAAATTATGGGTCATTATTATTTTTGTTAAGTGTTTCTGACTGACAGGCAATCTTTTCTCAGGTTGAAGCATTTACCACAGGCATCATTCCGAAACTTTATTCATTCAAGTATAAACACCTGATGAAACAAAGGGCAACCCTGTTATCAACACTAATGACACACGGGTTTATCCTCTTCACAAAGAGCACTTTAATGTACAAAATTAGGGAAAATAAAAAGAAAAACATGTTGAAAATCACAAAACATCCTGCATGAAAGAAGAAGGAAAAAAAATCCTGTACAAAACAGTGAGGTCATGGCCGGCGATCCAACAACCTGGCGATCATCTCCTGGGGCCACCTCGTCCTCGTCCCCGTCCTCTGCCACGCCCTCGTCCTCTGTCCTCTGCCTCGTCCAGCCACTGAAGACGCAAACAAGTTAACGGTCAGCAACGGTTAACATCGTAACTATCACACAACCGCTCTGAGAAATCAGCCTCAAGCTGAGCATTTATGATATTCAAGCTGACTGTTAAACTTTTAAACCATGGCACATAAATCCATAACTGCACTACTCTGCATCTAGTAGAGAACTTGTAAATGGTGGAGATAATGATCTATATCAACAGTGACTTTTACGAGACACTAGTGGAATCTGCATTAACCATTCAGCTCCCACCTCAACAGAAGAACCTCATCCTTTACATTACCTGGTCAAGAATGTGCCCATACATTACAGGGTACATATCACGCCTCAGCTTTAATGTTTTTCATTTCTCACCTGCTTCTCTCTTCTTGGACTTTATTTTCGGTTCGATGTCGACCAACAACGTGTCCAGTGGGAGACTGTCAGGCAGGATAAAGTAGCGAATGTTGTTGCCACGGATACTCAGTGACTCCAGCTGAGTGGGCTCCCTGTTTTTCAGGGTCATTTTCACCGCCTTCAGGTGGGTGTTCATGCTCACATCAACACCTAAGGGAGAAAAGAAATGAACAAGTTTGAGACACCGGTTCTTTTATAACAGGCTGTTTAATGCAGATCTTTCACATGTTCACATGACAAGTGACATAAGATACATTTTTTAATGTAAATCAGAGGGAAGAGGAGATAAAGGATTGTTTGAGCAGTAGCAACCACAGGTCTGTTAACAAGGCTCTGACTCTTACCTGTGATGGTGCCATGAACCTGGGTGCCATTCTTCAGTTCAATGGTGACCGTCTCATGGCTGAGCTTCATCAAAAACCTGTCGAGTGGCAACATATGAAAATGAAAAAACGAGCAGCAACGTGAACATGGTTAGCTTCCTAGCAAGAGCTAGTTTTCGCTAACTGGGTAACCGTCGCGACCAAAACAATAGGCGACCATGTAGAGGACATTAATATACATATTTAAGTCAACAATTTCACCCAAAACAAAATATAACCTGAAAAGATGTCTGCAGCATCGGGTTTCTTACTTAAATAAATAATTAACGCTAATTGAGGCTAGCTTTGCTGGTAGTTAGCTTCCAGGCGCTCGTGGATTGTTTTACTGTATACACAAAATTACATTAATGAAATCGGATTTACACAGTAATAAGAGCTTGGAAAATCTTAATATTAGTCTACCACTTCCACCTCATAATGTATGCATACTGTATATATCAGTTCGGTTACAACATTAGCCTAGCATGGTAGCTAACAGCCTCCATTCATTCGCCCACCGCTTCCCGCCTCATCGTCGCCTCTCCGTTTACATCTAAATCCATCCAACGTCTCCGGATTAATTTTCTTACTCGATATCGCCACAATCAGTAGCCGGGCACATTCCCCACGTACTTACCTGACTAGTTTCATAATGGTGATGGATTGTGCGAGTTAATCCTTCACCGAGAGAAAAATTACAGCGCTCAAGTGAAAACACAGGCCGCTGTTGTCGGATATACGTTTAGGTCGCGAAACTTTGACGTCATTAAATGAGCGAAGAAGTGACACAGGTGTGACCACAGCGCTACCTTCCGGAGAGGAGAATAACAGCAATCATCTAAACAGACGTTATAAAGTGAAGGGAAAACTTTTTCTATTGTTTTTATGAAATTCCACGGAGTATAAGGGCTAAAAAATATATATTTTTCCATACTTCAAGAAGAAAGTCGTAAGTTTGAAAAAAATAAAGTCTTAATTTATGAGAATTAAGTGGTATTGTGCTATAGTTTATCATACGAATCCATATGCCATAAGATGTTGGGGCCTCTGCAGAACTGAGTTTGTTAATCCTGCAATGAACAAAACATTTCAGTTCTATTTCTGTAAACTGACAGAAATAAAATCTTTATTCATTCCATTACTATGGAAAATATAAGATTACAAAGACACCCCCGAGATTGAGTCAAAATATGACACAGTTAGCAAATGGATATGTCATTTATTTTTGTTTAACCAGTTTACTTTGAGAATAAGCATCTCAAAGGCAACACACTTTCAGTTGTTTTTATTGAGAGTAAACTTTGCACTTTCATTTACAGTTTTAGCCACACATCAAACCTCTCTTCTGAACGACTGGGAATGTATCAAGTATAATTTATGAGAGTGCAATTTCCTTTCTTGTATTCTGATGTTGTTGTTTCAAGTTGTTGATTTCACAAACTGAAACATTCCCAAGACACAATAAATCCAATTCCAAATCAAAGCAACACAATAACCGAAGCATCAGTCCTCTTTCCTGACAGCACTGGAACAGTGCGACACATTACCACAGCATGCTTGTGCAAAACAAAGACCCCCCCCCCCCCCCCCCCCCCCCCCCCCCC
>CAAKHB010007771.1:189831-202086 GCA_901007665.1 Aeoliscus strigatus
CCAGACTCTGCGCTACCATGTTGTTGCACCATGCAACCAAAATAAACATGTATATTCCTCACATTACTCGTCAAGCAAAGTCTGAAATGCTGTATCTGACTCCACCTGCTCTCACAACTCAGTAGTCTCTTGAAATGTCACCGGTAGCACCAACAACCTGTCCAGCATCTTCATTTTTTCTTTTTTTTTTAAATACAGGCAGAAAGGTGTCACTTTAATGGGCCTGTACCTCTTCATGGTTAAGATCATGTCATGTCCTGACCCTGAAAATGCTTAATAAAATGTGACCATTCACTGTCTGCTACTATGAAATACATATCAATAAAACTTATATAAATCTCAAAAGATACGTGACGTATGTTTGATTGCATATCACATTCGGTAAATCTTCCACAAAGGGAGAAAATCTGAATATAAAGTCCTAATTAAGGTCTTGGACGCTGTATTTCGACCCGTTGGCATGGCAAAGTTTAGTCGAACCCCTCCGGTTTGAATAAGAAGAGCACCAAATCCTATCAGGACAAATCAGGTTTTGTTTGTGTAAACATCACGAAATGAAGAGAGAGGCAGGATGACGACCCAGGAATGCTACATGAGAGCTACATTTTAACAACATATAGACTGTTAAATATGGTCAAAGTGTTGTACTAGGAGCTGATAGTTGTTCTTCAGATTGCCTTAAAGCACAGCCAAAACACACACACACACACACACACCACTTTTCCTGGGATGCAGATGAAACTTGGTTCAAAAGACAAACCGGACTGATGAGCACTGAGAAGCAACAGTTGAATGCTCTCCATGATCTTCCATTAGCAACTTCATTAAGCACGTTGAAAAAGTATTAAGACATTAATAAATACCAACAAATAGACAAGTGAGATCCAAAACAATAAAAAAGGCACACAGACCTGACAAGTGTGGTCTCAAATCAAAAAAGGAAATCTCTGTAAGAAGGAATAAAAAGGATAAATTACAGTAATAACCCAGCCCAGCTATCAACAGCACACGGCACTCGCCATCAGTAGTGGAATAGATACGAACACAAAACAAACAAACGATGCAGTTATAAAACTCTCCAGTTTCAGGAGCGTTTCCACTTACGGCCTTCATGAAATTGATTTAGCTCAGTCTTCACCACAGTTTCCTGGTTATTGAAATTAAATCTGTGATAATCTCAATTTTAATCCAAGAATGCTGCTTGTGTTTAAAAAAAACAAAAAAACAACTTGTCTCTGTTGCATCTTTCAGTCATCACATGTATACATACATCATTGGATTTGTCTGCCTGAATTTCTCCTGCAATGAATTCAGCCACATTCGACAATCGTTGGATTTGGTGATTCGGTGTATGCGAGCAGCAAAAATTCAGGAAATGCAATGACAGCGTGAAACATTAATGATGCTAATACCTGATTGATATTATGTGAAGTTAAAATCCGTTTTCAATGTCAAAATTTTGTTGAGAAAATTGGGTCAAAGCAGTAGAAATACAGTAGAAGGATGGCACTTAGGAATGGATGTTAATCTCTGGTAAAGGCAGAGCAGTATTTGGAATGGGCAACAGGGAGATGCAGTGAGTAGGAAAAAGGGTTTAATTCCCCCATGTATGAAGCGCCTGAAAGACAGAGTGTGGGCAACACATACCTTCCAGAGCAGCAACCTTTCTCTGCTGTGATCACTGGAGCTTCATGCGGGGATGATAATTCCACCAAGCACTGGTGTGGCGCTTACTGAACACACAGGTGAATCGTCTTTCCAAAAAAGGACAGATCAGTAGTGTGTTGGCTCTCTGAAGCAGGCACAGTGTGCATGAAGTTCCAAAGAAAAAATTGAACAGAAAGACCAAAAAAAAAAAAGAACCAGGCCCTCTGATTGTACAGTACGCTTAACAAGCTCCGAGGTTACAGTTAGGATATTTGGCTCTCGGAGCTCCGAGCAGGTCTGTGGGCAGGCGCTGATGAAGTGTTTGGATTGAAGCATGATCAGCACCAAAAAACGTCTGAACAAACTGAAAGGACACACACAGGTGGTTGGAAATAAATTAAATAAGAAAACATGTTCGGCTTTTTATGATATCAGTAGCTTTCCATCGATTTGCGTTTTTTTTAAACACTACTTTGTTTCAAACAAGAGTTTGTCTGTTTGCACAGCAGACAAAAGCACTTAAAAGAAACGGAACTGCTCATGACATCTTCACTGGACAGAGTCCTCGCTAAATACACTATAATACAAACAGTAAACACTCAACCTGCCAACACACATATCTTTAACTGAGGCATCAACTTTCTTGGTTCTTCCTCGCCACATCTCTTCTCTTCCTCCGTTCCGTCACACCAAGTGTACTTGCTCCTCCCACTCCTCAGGTGACTGGTCTCCTTCCAGCTCGTCCACGACATCCGAGTCTCTCTCTGCTGTCGTGGCAGTGTGTGTGGGACTGTCTGCGTGCTGAGGGTGTGTGCGCAGGTGTGTGTGTGCTTCGTCCAGCGACAGGTCAGCCACACACCCTGCGTCCACATCCTCCTCGCCAGTCTCTCTGTTTTCCAGATCAAGAGTTTTGGGTCTGTTCTGCCCCTCCACACCCACAGCACCTAGACAGGAAGTCGCAGACCGTCTGCCTGCCTCTGGCTCGCCCTCCAGGGGCTGCCAGATTGGAACAGGAGTCGGGTCCCTGGAGGTCAGGTTCTCCGACTCCGTCTCGGTGTGTGTGTCAGGGGAGGATTCGGTTTCCGTGGTGGGTGGGGAGGGGATGAGGGCCAGGCTCTGGGGGTTGTTTTGGGGGTTGATGTTGTGATTAAACCAGGCCATGATGTTGTCCAGCAGCTGGGCACTGGCTGTGGGGTCCAGGGTCTCCAGACTCTGAGGGTCGCTGGGGGTGAAAGGGCCCCCGGGAGGGATCACCGGTGACAGCAGCAGCTCAGGCTCGAGGTCTGGAGAAGGGAGGCACAACGGCGCAGGCTGCTGCAGGTTGGACTGGGGGGTGGGATGTTCTAGAGTGTGAAATCTACTGTGTTCGGGACAAGGGCTGTAAGAGCGGTCTGGGTTGATGGTGCTGTCGTAGTTGGGAGCCTGTTCGTGGTTGTGTGAACTACGAGGGGCGGGGTTGAGTGCGCAGGAGGCGGTGTGTGCGTTCTCCGCCAAACGAGAACTAACGGTGTGGCAGTAAGTCTGCTCTTTGCTGTCCTGATGCGGATCTGTGATGTGTTCCAGGATGTAGGGGGTGGTAAGAGCAGCGCTGTACGCGGGCTCCGTGTTGTAGGGAGCAGTCAGTGTGGTGTGATTGTACGTGTGGTGTGAGCAGAGCTGCTCCTGAGTGGGGGGGTCCACGTCGTAGGGAGTGGTGATGTTCCCGAGCTTCATAAGGCTGTCGCCCAGCTCCAGCAGCTCTGCACTGAGCGAGGGAGGCGGGGGAGGGAGGGGCAGCGCGTTGGACATGTGGGGCTGGGAGGTGGAGTCGGTCCTGTTTGGGGGTCGAGGCGGATCGAGGAGGGAAGTGGTGAAGGAGGAGCCTCTGGCGCCGGGGAGACCGTCGATGTTGAGCGAATGCAAAGAAACATCCCCCAGGTCTCCAGCAGCATCCGGCCTCCTCTCCAATAACCGGTCCAACCCATGGTCCAGCTCTGGCCTGCCCTCCATCCCTCTCTCCATCCCTCCCTCCAGGCCTCGCTCTCTGCGGGACTCCTGAAGTGACAGCTGGATGGCCAGCAGGATGTTGGGGTCATCTTCATCCAGGGAGCCCAGCCCTCTCCTGCGGCCCTCGCTCCTCTCCGGTCCCTCTGGAGAATCGAATAACAACCAAAACACACATGAAAGACAGAAAACAATTTACATGCAATCATGCAACGTGCAATTTAGAGTTACTGATTAACCTCAGCATGCTGTGTCAATCCAAATATTAATAGACGTAACCGCATTTTATATCCATCAATAGATTCCTTGACCAAGAAAACATCCCCTGACCATGTGTAAATACAGTGGTATCATTTGAGTTCAATAGTTATCAACAAAGTTATTATTTTGCTAATGGCGGTTTTCCTCTGGATATAGCTGCAGAAGTACTGAAAATACAACAATATATTGATTTATCAGATCTGGTGTGAGTCCATTTCATTATCTTCATTCGTTACCTTCCAGTGCCTGAAAACCATCATAATATTTCCTGTTCTGGATCATATTATCGTGAACCTAGTCAGGATCCGGATCAAACTTTGATCCATTAACCATTAGAACCTATATCCAATGGATCCTCCTGTTTATTTTTAGATTGACAGATACTTCACAAATTCACAAATAAGTTTTGCCAACAATCTGCATTTCCTGAAAATGTAATTAAAATCTGATTTTAAGTTCTTCTGCTAAAAGACAAACAAATGCCTGGAAAAACACAATATTTTGATTTAAAAAACACCTGCAGACCTGTGTTGTCGCTCCTCCTGCTGGTCTCTGGTGTGTTGCTGCTGCTTCGAAGGCTGTGCAGACTCAGCATGTCCCCTCGGCGTCGCGGCCTGTGTCTTCTCCGGTACTGGATGTCGGCATAATCCTGTGAAGAACCATTCAAGCAGAGTTATTTCAAGTCCAACGCTCAACCGTTTCAGCGTTGTCACTCCACATCACAGACTTCAGCTGCTGCGTATGCACAAAATAGCAGCAGCGTCGGGTGAGATAAAAATAGGTTTGAGTTACCTGCGACTGTCTCTCCCTCTGGTCTCCTGCTCCCAGTACGGAGTGCCGACTCCCCATCTTAACGCACACAAACAAAGGAAATGAGCTCCAGCCCAGTCACATGCTGAGATGACCTTATACAGGTACGTCATATGGACAGGTGCAAAGAATCTGTTACCTCTGGGGAGGCAAAGCCAAGATATTCCCAGTCCCATGATCCTCCAGGGTAGCTAACGCAAACACAAGCACCATCAATGATCGGTCTCACAATGACACACAAACCAGATGATTTTATGAAGAATTCATGTAATTACAAATGCTAACTTACACTGAAAACTGCTGCCAACTAAGCTGAACTGAATGAATCTTTTCACTGAAAGGATTCTAATGACCCAGTACACCGAAAAGAACTGTTTTGCCCATCACTATATAACAAAGCAGAGGCATTGAGGACGGCTGCAAACTGACCAAACGTCCATTTCCTCTCTATTCAGATGCCTGCAAAAGGCACCTGTCGTTAAAGGCAGCAACTTTCGGTTTCAAAGAGCCGTGAAAAATCTGAAAAATTTGAAATGTCTGGTGTGTGATGTTTGTCCATACTTCCTGCGGGGGGGCTCAGGAGAGTCATTGGGAGCCACGCCACGAGCCACTGACGCCAGGAACTCCTGCCTCTTCTGCTGGACCAGGCGAGCAGCGCTGATTATCTTGTGGCACGGCGTCCTCAGGTATGGGCGGTTGACCTTCTGCGCCAGATCCTCCACGACCATCTCCAGGTCCGTCTGACGGACAGTTCAGATGATATGTTCATTGGAAAGTCACATTCAAAAGGCTGAGTCACGTATGAGTTTTAATCAGACACATGTGTCTCTTTTAACCTCCGTAGAATTGAATGTGAGCGTCGGGGGTTTGTGCGGCTTCTCACACAGGATGAATGCATGTCAGAAATACTTTGAATTACCTGCATGAGCTCAAATATCTCCTTCTGGGTGCTGCCTTGCTGCAGGAAGAAGCCGTATGGATAAGAGCACTTCAGCACGCGCCGCGTCTTCAGCAGCTCACACACACCGTCCTCAATGAAGCGTGTGTCTGGAGGAGTGCCTTCACCTGGTGTTCGCACGCACGCACGCACGCACGCACGCACGCACGCACGCACGCACGCACGCACGCACGCACGCACACACACACACACACACAGAAGTTAACACGAATCACAATGCCGCTTTAACGACAGGCTGATACAGGTGGGAAGAGACTCACGGCAAATGAAGGCTCTGCTCAGCTGCTCCATCTTCTCTTTCGCCGTTTTCAGCAATTTCTGCTCCAACTAAGGTGAGGAAACACATCAAAGGCTTCAGAGGGAGAATTTGTTACGTGTGGAACTCCTGAACATCACTAATCATGAGGAACGTGAAAAGTTCTGTGGGTTACCTTATAACTGTGTTCATGATTCTTGAAGCGAGTGTAATAGTGCATGAAACGATCCAGCTCCTGAAAACTTTTGTGCTTCTTTTCAGCCTGTAAACAAACATAGGGCATCAAAATAACAGTCTAGATTTTCCTGTGTCACCTGGGACTGTGTGTTAGAAGTGAAGCGTGTATGTTCCCACCTCGACAGTCATCTCCTTGGACTGCTCCTCCAGCTGTTGGATGACCTCGTAGCGCGTGCAGCGGTAGTAGCCGCCTGTTGATGAGCTGTGCTTCTTCCATTCCTCCAGGCAGATCCAACAGAAATCATATTTACACTGAAATACAGGAAGGCAGTGAATGAGATCCTGTCATCAGTAAAACAAGACCCAGGACGCACTGGAGCATCAAATCATTCATAGTTGGGGATCAGTGGTTGCTCCAACAGGGCTCAGACCCAGTAGGGGAGGGGCTTTACTGCTCCCCTCTGTGGAGAAATGTGTGTTTTCCCACCACATTTTGTCAAAATTCATTCAAAACCCACTTTTTTTTTTTTAATTTTAAATGACGATATAAAACTACGATGATAGTGGAGTCAGTTCAGTCATGGTTCTTTTCCATGACACATTTCCAGATTTTTGTCACAGACAAGTGAGAGAACAGGCGGAGCGGGACACGAATATTTCCATACTTTTACTTCCACTACTGGTTTTAAAACTGGACTTAACCGGTCTGTGCAGCCGACACGAAGTCCATTCCAAAGAATAAATTTTAAGAAAACCGACCCACACAGCGACAGAGGTGAATGTGTTTACTTTGGCACACTGCATATGGTTGCAGCCCTCGTTCTTCTGAATGGGTGACTTGCAGTTGGCACATGGCTTGGAGTTGGTCAGCAGCCACAGACAATTCGCAGCGTCCTCATACGCCTCGCTCACTCCTGCCACTGCGGAAAGCAAACACGCGTTTATTCAACACCTATCCAACACCTGCCCTGCAGATACAGCCACCGGCACACTCATGCTCATGTTTGGCAAATATATGACCAGAGCACCTGTCACTACATCGTAAACGTACAGGGGACTCATCCGGGTAGGCTGTCTGTCACAGCTGCTGCTGGCCGTCTTTGACCAGCTAGAACCGTCTATGTTCGGAAGTCCAAACAACACAAGGCACACTTACACTCCTCCGGCTTCATCTCTGTGACTTTCTGGAGCCAGTTCCTCCACATCTGACAGTCACATGGCTCGTGGGCCTCGCCAAGGCACTCCCTGCCAACAGGGAGAAGAAGACGATTAGAAAAGCAAGAAAGGGAAACGCTCAGAAATGCTGTTTTTCCATGTTTGTATTTGGTTAGCTCCACAAAACATGATCAAGTTATTTAGAAATACAAATCAAATGACTTATTTTGATTAAAAAAAAAGGCCGTTTACACTTAAAACACACATGAAAAGGTCTCTTGATTTTAGACAATCTTCACTTGTTTTAATCAATTTTTTTCAGAAATGAGACATTCTGACGAGAAATAAGACGAATGTTCTTGGTAAGAGTTTCTGTTTTTGCAGCGTTTACCAGCAGAAGAGATGACCTTTGCCACAATCAACTGCCGGCGAGGAAAGCAGCGGGAAGCTGTGTGGGTCGCTGTCTCCGGGGCCTGGACGGGTAAGGCGCACCGCCCGCTCACAACGTGCGGCCGGACACCAACGGATGGCTGGATTGTTCTCTACAAAGGCCTAAGGAAAACATTTCAGACAAACGCAGCAAATAAGTGACTTCATAGTTCATTTTGAAGCTGTTTTAGTACCTATATTTAGTGGAGTTATGTGTCCTTTGTACCTTGATGTCAAACTGAAGGTACCGCTGGTCCATCTCTCTGGAAACCACACTCTCAATCACGTGCACTGGCACCAGCTGGTAGCACTCAAAAGCCGGGCAGAAAATATTGTGGGCATCACCCTCTTGAATCTTTATGTTAAGGAACCTGAGAAAAGAAAAAAAAGGCACATTAAAACTGCAGCCGGTCACTTTAAGCACAAAGAGATGTGCAAGTACAGTAACAAGAATTCGAACCCTTCCCAGCAGGCTCTGCAGAACTCATGGCCACAGGACATGTCCACTGGGTCCTCAAAGACCGAGATGGAGCAGAGACAGATTCCACACTGAAGGGAGACACGAGAGAAACACAACATGCTTCATTAGTATTACTCACTCACTGGCGTTGATTACAGGGGGACGGCAGTTTGTGTATGTAACCAACACTGTAATGATATGAAACTATGACGGCAATAGTGGAGTCGGTGCAGTCATGGTGCTTTTCCATGACCAAGGAAGGTTTTGTCATAGACATGCGAGAAAATAGAGACGGAGCAGGACACGATCACTCACTGACTGATTCACTGTGGATGGATTTGAACGTGAGTCCTGAGTGATCCTCAGCGGTTGAAACAGATCAATGAACTGTAGATGAGTTTTACTGGTGATAGCGACTTTCTTCCCCGTCGCGTTCTCGTTTAACATGGCTGATGGTAAACACACACTGTGGTCTGTTAATGAACTGCAGACTTTGTGTGTGTTTTGGCTGGCCTCCGTCTCTCTTCTCTTCCTCAGTATGAGACCAAAAATCCACCACCTCCTCCATGTGACATCAGCACCCAAAGCGAAGACGTACTGAACAGTCACGGAGTCGAGGCGACTGAAGCCGGACAGAGGGTGAGCGGTGACAAACATGGTCTGATGAGCTTCTCCTCCCTGGGTGACTTACTGTTGCCACGCCCTCCTCTGCAGGTGTGAGACAGCTGTCTGTGGGGGAGGTGAAGGTTAGCGTGAGAGGTGAGCGAGGGGTCCTGGGAGTGCGGGGTGAGGGCAGGGTGTCCCAGGCATTATAGCCACTGGGTGGAGGGGTCGGCATGGTCACGCCCGAGCGCTGGCAACAGCCTTCTGCGTCTGACATCCAGGCCTCCAGGAGTTTCTCCCTGTCCCAGTCTGTGAGAGGGAGGGAGTTTAGACACAGCTGACGCTCACGTATTTGTCCCTGAATGTTGCCAACAGAGGCGCAGGTCTGGGAACGTGAAGGTCTCATGATTCTCCTGTCAAGTCAAACACGCACCATGTGCTCTGAGCAGCGCCTCGGCAGTAAACAGGGGGGCTTGCAGCATGTCTGCCGTCTCCACGATCAGCATGTCCTTCAGCCTGCGCAGATCCTGAAGCTTCAGTCCCTCGTAAGGCTGAAAGGACAGCGAGGACACATTAGGAAGGAGGTGGAGAAACAGAACTAAAAAGGCAAGGTAAGGGCAGGAGGGGATGTCGAAAGGAGGGAGATTAGAAAAAGTAAGAGCTGGAGATATGTTGAGGGAAGTGAAAAAGATATTTCAAAGAATTGGGGGCAGTGCAGAGAGATGGTGCAGGGGAGAAGATTAAGTATTCGCATGGATTTGGCTGCGAGAAGAAAGATCAAGCTGTTGTTAGTTGGCAGCAGCTGCTGTGAGGCAGTGACCCTTTGTGTAACCAGGAGCATGAGAAATGTGTGTGTGTGTGTGTGTGTGTGTGAATGTACAAAGGAAGTCACAACCAATGTGACAAGAACATTTTACATTTTCATTTGTTTGTTCTATTCCTTTGACACAAACAGGCAATCTGCCACCGGATGAGAAAAATGCGGAGCTGTTGACATTTGATCTTGTCAGTTTTTTCTATGTGCAAACAAACAAACAAGCCAACAGAATGGACCTTTTTTTTCAGCATAAAGTCATTCCAGACCACAAGAGGACATTCCTTGGGAAACACATGTGTTTCACGGTAGCAGAAATCAGCTGACTTTATGGAGACTTGACGTCAACAAGAAAACAGGAACCCCCTTAACTTTGTAAAAGTGCTTTCACCTCTTTGTACTGCAGCAGGTTGGTTTCACCGTGCGTGTCTGTGTTCGACTGCTGAGCTGAAGATGAGGAGAAAACCATCTGCGACTCCAGGCTGAGGGCCAGCTCGGTGTGGTGATGCCGCTCAGCATGGTCACATGGCGTCAGCTTGTCCTCGTCCTCGACAAAAAGATCGGCCTCGCTCTGGATTAGCAGCTACGGAGGGCGGCAGGGGGAGGGAGAAAAAGGAGGACCAACGGAATTAAAGAGCAAGCAGAGTAATAAACAACGGAGGGACAGGACAAACATATGAAAAATACAAAAAGACAGGAAAAGGAGGCGAAACTGAAAGTGAAGCTTAAGACAATATCATTTTCTGCCCAATTCCTCGCTCACCTCCACACAGCTCTTCATGCCGGCAGCAGCGGCGTAGTGGAGACAGGTACTGTGGTGGTTGTCAGTCGCATTGACATTCGCCTTCTCATACTGGCCTCCCTCCAGTCGGGCCCCTGTCCAGCTCAGAATCATCTGAACGTGGGGAAATCCACAAAAGCACACACTTCACGGATGAACTACGTGTCCTTGAACACACCACCGTCTTTGTCGAGTCCATCAGGAGCGTCTGTGCTGCTTCTGGCTGGAGTTTGTACCTGGAGGCAGTCGGCACGGCGCAGCTCGTCCCGCTGTGGTCGGGCCAGTCGTGGCGACAGCGCCCCCTCTGGCAGTAAAAGGATTTGAGGGCCTTGGCACAGCACATGGAGGCACGTCTCGTTGTGCACGTTACGCTTGTTAGGGTTCCCCTCTTTGTTGAACAAGAAGGACCTAGCAAGCAAAACACAACACAAGGGAAGTTCAGAGAAGTTCACAAATGAGATCGACACAGACACGGAGGGACGAGAAAACGAAGGATGATACGAAGTTGCTGGCGTGAGGAATGACGGTTAAATGAACAGTCAGGAGACGAACGGAAGACGGATCGTAGAATATTGATGACCTCTGCTGAACGTCTCTGGGATGAGGCTTCTGCAGGCTGGCAGGAGCGCAGGCGCGCACACGCACACACACACACACACACACAGAGGATGATGGATGCGCCAGTGACTGGAAAGCGGGTGTGGGCGCTTTTCTGTTGTGTAAATTGTTTTCCCCTTTTTTTATCCATTTACTGATTAGCTTTCTTTCCGCTCCTTCTTTTCCTTTGGCTCCACCTACTCCTGTTTGTTTGTTTTCTTTGCAGCCGTTCTAAAACAGACATGTATGTTCTTATTTCCCCGCAAGATCTTGGTTTTTGGTAATTTCCCTTCATCGGTCAACTTTTCTTTCCCCATGTGACATCCGGTTTCACATCATCTTATGACAGCTGCATGTTAAACCAAAGAGAGAAGCTGAGAACAACAAAAGGAATAAACCATTTCTGTTGTCAACAATAAACTGGATAAGAACACACTGCAAAAAATCTAAATCCCACTATTACTTACTATATATTATTATATTACTAAGATATTTTGTTTTGCTGCATGTCCACAACTGACCTTATCCCGGAGCCACAGGAGGCTCATACCTCATGAAAGAGTGCGCTGCCAATGCCCCCCACTCGGCAATAATCACTAATTATTCCCGTCTCCACCACATGAACCGACATCCATACACACAGAGCACCAAGTCAAAGATGGATGGCCCTAATATCAGTTGACGACAGACGACAGGTGACTTCACAGGAGAGTTAAACAGACAAAATTCACTCTAAATCACTGTGGGAACAGAAAGCAGCCAAACCCGTCACGTGGGATAAACACGCCTAACCAAAATAAAAACAAAAAAAAACAAAGTAGCATCCTAAGAATGTCAGAGAAAGCACACGTCCGCTGATCTGGACAAACAAATCAGGGTTGTGTTGTTTTTAAACAACAGACAATCTATTGTTTACAATGAGTGAGACAGTCACATTCGCTGTTCACATATTTGAGGAGATTGTTCAGTCATTCAGGAAGAGCAGCTGAACTACACCCATTTTTCCAGGAATAGATGGAACTTATCATTTAGCACATCTCCAGGGAAAACTAATCCAGCCCACAGAGACAACAAGAGGAGAGCAAGTCGGTCTGAAGCAGATATATGTTAAAAATAATCTTAAAAAAAAAAAAAAAAACACACGGCATCTATCAGCCCACGCTTGTCCACCACAAGTCTTTATTTTGGCTGCGATTTCCCTGTCGTCTGCTCGCCTCTGTGCAATAGAGCTGTTGGAACAAAGACGCATTTCCTCTGATACTTATCAGGAGCAGAGCACAGCTTTCAGCACGCCTCTCCGGCCCATTATAGGTTAGTGGGAAGG
>CAAKHB010007771.1:202341-229194 GCA_901007665.1 Aeoliscus strigatus
TGCGTATGAGGACGGCAACTGAGTCACTGATCAGCTGTTGCTTATGGCCGGCAGCCTGATTATCCCTGCAAAGGGGGGTGAACGGACAGGTGCCTTGTTTTTACTTTTCATTTCCAAGCTCTTTGTCTGAGAGTGGCTCTCCGTTACAATTTCTGCACAGAAGTTATCCCAGGAGCCCGTGAGGGGACCTTTACACAGGAGGCTGACACATTTAGACTCTCTACAACATTAAAAAAAGTCTTTCAACACTCTGGAAAGACCTGGCTCTGTACTTACAAAGTTCTGTCAAATGAAATACCAAACCAGACACCAGATTCTCCAATATGTTCAAAGAAAGTTCAGAAAATACTTCATAACGTGAGAATACATGTTTTTTTTATTCTTATGATTGAAGTTAGAGAAGTGTTAGAAATGTCTGACATTTCAGAGGATGGTTTGTGACTCTGGCCCCTGCATGTCAACATATGTCTACATGGACCTTTTTTCTTTACAGACTGGCCAGTTTGGACTTCTGCACTGCACTTCTTGCCTAGAAAATGGAAACAGTCATAAGTCTACTTGCTAACTGTTAAGTTAATACGATCCACTTGCCGAACTGCCTTTGTAAGTGCACTAATTATTACTGTAATAAGTAACTTCACAAGTCATTAAGACCCTTCTGCGGTGAACCTGAAGCATGACGACATGTCTTACCTGAGTAGGCGGGTCATGGCGTGACGGCAGACATAGTGCAGTGGCGTGTTGTGCTGGTACTGCTCTCCATACGACGCATTCGGATCCAAACCGTCTCGAAACTGAGGGTTGCCCTCGTACAACTGGCAGGCCAGGGCCTCATCGCCACTCACCAGGGCCTTACGGAACTTGGTGGCTGTGTTGCCCATGCTGTCTAACCTGCAAAGGGATCTGTGGCAAATTCCTCCTTACGCTGGTGCCCTCCTCCTGCCCCTCCTCCTCCCCCTCCTCCTCTTCCTCCTCCCCCGTTCACAGCTCACGACTTACAGCAACATGGTCCAGTGTTTTCCTGCCCTGTAAGAAGACAGGAGAGGCAGAGGAAAGAATTCAAAAAAGATGCCATAGAAAGGGTGGTGAAGGTGAGGGGTCGAAAAGAAAAGAGAGAAACGGAACGAGCCAGAGGACTGGAGGGAAAGAATGATGGAGAGACAGACAGAGCAGCTCAATCAATCAGGTCAGCCATTGATCAGGCGATGTGGTGCAGCAAAGATCTTACCGGATATAGAGGGGGAAATGGATAGACAGAGGAAAAAAAAGACAGAGATAATTATATTGAGGGCAGGAGAGAGGGGAAGGTTAATGATATCCACGCCATTGATTTTGTTTCATCAGTTGATGAAACACATGGTCAATATCAGCCCAGTTGGCTGCTGTACGTCCAGTGTGTGTGTGTGTGTGTGTGTGTGTGTGTGTGTGTGTGTGTGTGTGTGTGTGTGAACATGCATGAGCTGTTTATACGTCTGTGACCACAGAACTCGGTGTGCAGCAGCACTGATAAACCACATTTTCTTCGCCTCTCAAGCTCTAACCCAAGCCAAGGGATTGGAACAAGTTTACTCTGCTCCTGAGGACTTTCATTTTTCTTCCACCCTTACACCACGAGAAGCATTAGTTCCGCCTGATGAATCACATTTTTATCATTATCGTGTTAAGAGCATAGGAGAGAGCAAACATAGGGGAAATAATTTCCCACGCTTACTTGTGAATATTTGACCATTAAACATTGAAAGTGACCTATTATGTTCATTTTTTTGGTTTGCACTGGTTATTATTTGTCAACAATAGACAAAAACATTCATTTTTCACATATATTTACACACACATTTTGGGTGAACTGTGCTCCGTTATATTCCACTTAAAACTTGTTTAATACACAATGAACTGTAAATGTATCTGCTCAATGTGTATTAAATAGTTGTTAAATGTGGGTAAATCTCCCCTTGATTGTCGTAACTAGTTTTTAAATCCAACTGAGAAAGCAACAGGTGAACACACAAAGAGAAGAAGCAGATGTGGGATATAAACACATCCCACAAATTCTACATAATCACTGTCTTCAGCGTGGTTTTCTCTCTTGTCTTTGCTCTTTCTTTCAAGCGCTCACACACAGTTTGTCCCATCTTACACACACACACACACACACACCATGACGTCCCGTAATGAGTCTATGTGCATGTGCGTGTGTTGGGCCGTTGAGTGTATCATTACAGTCTTCATTCTATGGCCATCTGTCTAGCCCTCACAAAGAGCCTCTTTTAGCCCAGCTAGAGTTCCCCGCTGGCTGGCCAGAGTCTGGAACATTTGAGTAACGTTGCTGGCTGCCTACCCTTGCCCCGTTCACCCCCCACCACCCCTATTTCAATGCAGTGACAGACAGAGAGAACACACTGACAGACGGAGACAGGCTGGCAGCACAAAGGCTGCTACCGCCGCTAACAGAAGTTAACATTCTATAAGGTCTGTGACAGCAAACTACTGTGTGTCAGTGTTTGTTCATATCTGCGGTGGGTGCAGATCCGATTGATGGGGTGTGTGTGTGTGTGTGTGTGTGTGGGGGGGGGGGGTACGGTACTTAATAGGTCAGTCTGTCTGCTTGGCTCAGTTCTGAGCACACTGGTTTACTTCCAGTTCACTTCCCTTCTTCCGTGTGTCTCTGCTACCCTCTTAGACTAAATAAGGACAGGAAGTCTGGACGTGGAAGAAGTTTGGAATTCCAGGGAAAGCACGTGTTGCCGTGCGCACTCGGCAGTGACAGTGCGAATATCTGCTTTTACAAAAGCTCTTTGAGCCCACACGTCATCTATTGGCCGGCTGGAGCCTGAGGAAGTGTTTCACTTGACCCATTAGCCTTAATCCACAGCAGACAGTGGTATGCTGGTGTAATCGGTTTTGAAATGAACAACGTTACGTTGCACAGAACAGGCCAGTGCTACATATGTTGTTCCTAATTTGCAAAATGTGATGAGAGATTTATTGTCTGTTTGGAAAATGCAAATCATTGTCAGACCATGTAAATATATACATTTCTTGTAATGTAGGACGAATTTGATTACAGCAGATTTGCCTTGGTCCACTGTTGTCTGAATAATTGCAATTATAAATTGAAATCCACAGCTATTAATAATTTTCAACCACACACCCAAAAGACATTAACATGACACATTGTTAGGACTTGCTGCTGCACTTTGTCCTACACATTTTCACTGAGTGAATGAAGACATCTGAGGACATGGCCTGTGGGAAATTGTGTGGGAATAAACTGCTCGGTTGATAAAACGGCAGATTCTTCCCACCACACTTTTCAAAAGCCCTGCATATCGTCATCAAAAATAGACTTATCCTGTCTGGCCAATGACTGTCAGTTTCAATATAGTCAGTGTTCAACCACATAAAACAGACAAATTCAATGACACTGGAAAGTTGGATATTTGTCTGAAGGATTAAAGGATTTGTTGTGTTAATTACTGCTGACTACTTTTGACTGGTTTCCAGGCAACTTACTGGTTAACATCGACGGTATACCCGATGGTACATTTGCATTAGTATACTTTTGATTACCGTAATTACACAAACAGCCATGTTGCATTGTGAGTACAATGACAGCAACTTGGCTGTGAAGTGCAACATCTCATGTTTTCAGCGACCGTTTTCTGACAGCGCAAATAGTCGCATAATTACGGTACTCCACAGTATGCTAGATCGAACGTATCACCAGCGATACCGTCGGGGTTAAAGGGTTACATGCCACCTGTCAGATTTCCGACAGGGAACTAATAAGGGAACAATGAACATTTGTAATCCCAGCAAGTTCGTTCGTGTCATACATGACATACCCTTGTAATAATGAGCTATGTAACACGCCGGCTGTGCTTTTCTACAATTATAACTAACTAGATCACAGCAGCAGCTCTTGTTTTATTCCAGGCTGCTCAGTCAAAGGTTGCAGTCAGATCATAAAAGTGAAAAAACAGTCAAACAATGGATGGGTCATCGCAGCGAGGACAAAGTTAGACCGTCACGGGAGACAATGAAAACTTCTCCAGACGGTCAAAGTCAGCTGCACAATGAGCTCCACGCCGACTTACCACCCAAATTAGCTGGGTCACCGTGTATCCGCTCAATATTCAGGTCACACCTCGGGTGGTTACCCACGGAGAAAGTGTGTCAGCATGAAATGGAGCACAAAACAAACAGCACTTGAGTCCTCTTTGCGTGTTTCTGTCCATGCGGCCCCAACGTCAAAGCTCCTTTGTTCGGCCACACTGGGTGAACGTCTGACCGGGCTGAGGGTTCGGTGGACGGGACGAAACACCTTCTACCTTGGGGTGTTACCGTTTCCCCGCAGCTATGACGGCCCCGCGGGAGACACCCAGAGCAGCCGGAGCTCCGCGCCGTTACCGAAGCTAGCGCTCCGCTCCAGGTTAGCGTTAGCATCGACTCCCTCACCTCCGACACATCAAATCTCAGTTGCGTTACTTACACTATCGGGTCACCCTGTCGCACATTTGGACACCTGCGTGAACCGGGGGCCATTTTCTGGTCACTGTCAGTCGCCTCCCCGGCTGCTTTCCCGTTGGAACATCCTCTCTGCCACCGGGACCCGGCGAGGACGACAGTGATGCCGCTGACAGCGGAGGGGCGAGACTGACTGACCGGACCGCCTGTGTTGTTGTTGCTGCCAGAGAGGAAACACACTGCGCCTGCGCCAACTGACGCATAAAGCTCGCACCTGATTGGTCCGCGCTCCCCGTTGGAGTTTTGGTCTGGAGCTGCTGTAGCAAGTGGAACACGTTTGGTCGTTTCTCTTCTATTAATGAAACAAATAACATTTATTTTAATTATATTATACTATCCCATATGAACCCCCAGTGACATAGGTGTCACTAGCCCTGGAAAGTTTGTTATGTAGCATTAGTCTTCATTTCTTTACCTCTTTGACCAGCCTGGTGGATCAAGTGACATGTCATGTGAACATCATGGTGAATTTAGAGACTTTATTTAAGTACCGAAAACAAAAAAAATGCTGTTCTGCTAAGCTAAATGATTGATGAACAATGTAATTCTGGTCTTGACATCAGGTCACACTGAAATTCTGGTGTCACACTTCAATTCTAATCATCCTGGCAGCAAATGCCCTCCATGCAGCCCTCGCACAAGCTCGTCTCATGGGGTTTTGACCACACTCTGGACGAGGAAGGAAGCCCTCCATCATCTTCATTCTCACCATAGCAATTCTTTCTGATTTTGACAAACAGTCTCCGTAAGCCTTTTACCACCTCATTCTCATGAAAACTTGGCATTTCAAAGTAGTCATGTCTGCATCTTCGACACATCTGTCCAAAGGGCCTCATGATCACGGTGCCCCTGTTTGCATTACTACGCAGTCGGTAACAGAACACCACCACCACTCGTGCTGAAGACCAAGAGTTGTGACAGAACTCACAATGGAACCTGTGGTGGAAAGAATCGAAATATTAGAGGAGAATCGATGAGGCAGTAACACCAGGCTTCACAGGTTGAGTGAGAATGAATACGTCACCAGTTATCCTAACAGACTTTGATTCAGCTGCCACCACCTCCACTCATCCAGTCTGGATGTGTAAGGAGCATACAACCACACTTTAGTGTACACAGCCAAATAACTCTCCTTTGTTACTGCTGCCATCAGTTTTCTAAACATCACCGTATCATTTATTGACTGTGTTTTAGGAATTGTCATCCTGTTTTTGTTATGTCACGTGGCATGTCTTGAACTTCGAACTTTGAAATAACCACTGGACGACCTTAACGAGAAGCCACCTCAGAGGCAGGCGAAGGTGACCCCCTACTTCCCTAAGATTACGACCCTACAAGTTCAAACACCACCACAAACGCGATGAGCGCGTCAACAAAACTGAACTGTATCCCACTTGCAACAGGTCAAAACCTCACACGACCACTAGAGGGAGACACAGGCCATCCGTCCACAGCAGCAGCGTATGAACAACGACATAACGAACATAACGACAGAACTAATTATTTGTGCGTAAGTGTGTGTGTGTCTGTCTGTGTGTGTTAAACGTTGCCTTATCCCGCCGTCAGGACCTACTTTGCTCGGGCACAGTAGTTGAGGACCTTCCATCCTCTCCTCCTCTCCTCCTCCGTCACCTGATCCGTCTGCGAATAGTTGAAGCCGAGGGTCCACTGGTCTCCATAGTCCAGCTCATCGCCCTCATCCAGCAGCTCAGCGAAGGTCTCCATCCACACGGCCGGAAGCCAGCCTGCACAGGTGGGAACAGCAGGAGATCGACAGATCGACAACATGTCAGCATATTTAAACAACAACAACAACAACAACAACAACAGAACGATGATGCCATATTTCTCATGTAAAATTCAACACAATGCTACTTGACTAGAAAGAGACCACGTAGATGTGTTTACCTGTGAATCCGCTCATGCTGATGATGTTTTTATGAATAAATAAGCAGGAAGTCGACGGTCAGTCTGCCGGCTGATCATTCATATGAGTTTGACTCAGAAACGAAACTTAGTTGATTGTACGTCATCACTCCTTGTGCAGTAAGGAAACAAACAGCTGTACAAGAGCTTCAGCATCCGGGCATCAGAAATGTATCTTACCATGTCGAAAAGTTGTACAAAAATAAAAATCAGTATCTAGAAGAAAAAAATGAAGAAGACATTTTGTCCACGCAAAATTTAATAGCATAGTTCAGCAGTTGAGTGTTTTGCGTTCATCATTTATCATGGCAGCATCATTTTATTTATCATATAGTAAAGTGTACGTCGTATAGTATACGAAATGAAAAACCTCAAAGTGTTATGTTCGTACATGGCCTACAGGGGGCAGCAGATGACACCTGCTCACGCAGATGTTTCAGTGACTGGAGGAGACAACTTTACTTTCCGGTAGACAAATAAAAATAGTCCACAATTTGTAATGCATTGTCTACTTTGAAAGGAAGACAGAATAAAATCAAGCTAAATCAAAGTAAAATAATACAGAAATACATGGCATGAAAAACCACGCCCCCCACCACAGACGCATCCTGAGACACAGACACTGTACAGTACAGAATGCTCATTAGGCGTCATATAGGCTCCAGGGAAACACGCATCTTTACAAATAAATATTGTCTGTCGAGTTTGAACTGTACCTTTATCTTGTACATTCTGTGATGTTACTGGATGTTACGTTCTGAGAGATAGATCCTTCCTCCTGTGGTTTCTTTGCCCTGTTAACCGGTTCTAATTAGGGTGTTTTTCAGTAAATTAGCTGGTCAGGACAGATCTGTGGCATTAATCACTAATATTAGGCATCATTAATGAAACTGAGTTCTTTCTTCCAGTGACTGACTGGTGCCCGGTCCAGGGTGAAGGCAGCTTGGGAGTGATTGGATGTGTTCAGTTGTTTGGTTTGGTGCTCGTCTTTGCATTGCATTTTTTGACCAGAAACCTCCCACCTGTCCCATAACAGACTCTTCATGAAATTAGGTTGGGAACTGAAACCCATGTGTTGTTTCCACAAACACAACATGGTGTCACCTTTCTTTTTCTTTTTTTTTTAAACAGGGCACAAATATTTAAGAGTTTTTTTCTCCCTGTGAAACCTGTTTAAGAACTTTTGTGAATACACTCACCACTGTCTGTCGAGGATTCACAGGAAGTAAGACAGTGAAGACTATTCCGGCATAATAACCTTGGAGAGTAAAATAAAAGTCAATTAATAATTTCCTCATGAAAATCTATTCAGTCATCTTCACTGATGTGTGTATTGGGGAGAAACAGCGGTGGCAGTAATTCATGTCGCCTCAGCACCTGCCAGAACCAGCTTCCAGATATTTTTCTTCTCTACATCAGACCCTTGTCTGTTCATACCTGCATCCTCTCTGCAGTGTTTCCTCGTAACAATAATCATTAAGACTATTTCACAACAGCATTAATACCACAGCTATGTTAAAAAATGCCAACACCTGTCACAGGTATGTGTTCCATCACATTTCTCTGCGACAGACGCCCACTGTGCATTAGAATCTATCCGCTCTCGACTGAGGGAACTTCCTACCTGAGTTATTCATAGCTCACAATGCTGCCTCACCCAGGCACTGAATACTGATTATGTGGCTTCCCAGGCCGACAATGGTCTCCAGCCAGCAGGGAGACACACATCTGATAAGACACAAACACACACATACAGGTTTGTCAGGCTGGCAAGTCAAATGTCACTTGGAGGATTTGTCTTAACAACATAATCAGCTCTCAGTTACACATTATGTTCAAAGAATGTGCACTTCAGCAAAGGTGACACTTAGTGGGTGGTAATTGTAGTTTCCACCATATATAATACCGCATATGTGAACAGCGGACATGCGAGTGCACCTTTCCTCCCGACACAGTGGTGTAAAGTTGACCCTCATCCACAGAGTCACCTTATACTCAGGTGTGACATTACAGCGTGAGAAGAGCATGCTGGGAAAGAGGAGACAAGCAAGTGCTCCGACGTGAACAGCAGAATATTTTTCCGTTGACGTGCAGAGAAGCCGTGCTGTGAATGATGGGAAGACAACGTCTCATGTATATGTTTCGCGTTCATGTTCATCCGTCCGGTGGAGAAGCGGTGACTTTTCAGGGCAAACAAAAATTTTAAACACCGTGCTCCTGCAGGCAGTAAAGTTTGGATGGATTCCTCATCCTCAACCTCTCAACCATGTACATGGTATGGAGCACATATATACAAACCAATACAGACATAGTAAGTGGTAACGATGTACATGTACAGACTTAACAACAAGAACCAAAACAAATATATCTCTGAACCCTTTAAGCCCGCAGATATTTTTCAGGCCCCTGCCTGAAAATGTTTTACATACCAATAATAAAAGAGTCAACCATTAAGTCTATTTGAATAATTGTAATAAAGCTAGGTTAAGAGACATTTTACAAATATAATTTGAGCAATTTCTGTTTTTTCTGTCTCTGGTTTCTTTCTGGCTGATGCTTTGATAGATATGTTTGGAATCTGTGGACTGGCTGCTTTCGTTTCGGGGTTGTTTGGGTGTTTACACAAGTTCCACAGCGATAGAAGCAGAAATGTGGCGAGTGGGTCGACTTGGTGGCACCACGTGGATTCTGATATTTGGATAATTCGTTTAGTTGGTGTAATTTGTCAGCATGACTTATATATTCTTGTAGCCCAGGTTGTGCCGCTTAATTTGACGTGCATTATGACTGTATTCTTTTGATTAATGCATTGTTTCACACTATTTTCACACTATTTGTCCCCACACTCTTCAAAAAGGCCCCTAGTTGATACACCCAAAGTAATAGAACACCTGGGGAAGAGTCTGGAGACAGGGATACCTGTCTTGCCAAGATGACCAATCACAACTAGTGGGAGTGTCAAAGCAGGACTTTGGTTGGGATGGTCACAGCAGCCTGAAATATCCTCAGGTTATGGAAAAGTACATCCCCACCAGACTAGAAAAAATGGATTTAGTGACATCTGAACAGACACATTTTTGCAAGCTTTAAAGTTTCTAGATTGTAATAATACATTTAATTTAAACAGAAGGAGGGGGCACATAAAATGATTATCAGGATGATTTTTGATTTTGACACAGTGAACAAACACCTTTCTATTTTTTTTCCCTAACTCGACATAAATATCCATGTCCAGCAAACACGCATACTCCTCTGCCAGGCGAGTGCAGGCCAGGGTTTAGCAGCGGCCTGGACACAAGTCTGGACGTGACTACCTGCTGAGCAGGTGAGTCAGGGAGGGAGGAGAGAGGGGCTGAGCGAGACAACAGTGTGAGAGAAGGTAGAGGAGAGGGGAAGGGGAGGGCTGGGTGCGGTGAGATGCCTTGAGCACATTCCACAAAGCAGCCGCGCCCTCCGTTTGAGCGTCTGTATATACCTGCCAGTGTTTGCTGTCAGAGTGTTCCTGTAAGCTTGTGCTACTTTCACCTTTGACACTCTCGGTTCCTTCATTTTCACTCACACCAACATGAATTCATTTTTTTCTGCGCTCTGTCAAGCTCCCAGCTGCACACAAACACTCGTCTTTCATGTCATGTCGCTGCACATTTGCATGAAATAGAGCATAAACGGCAAATTCGGGGCTTAGAAGTGAGGCTCATGAAATGTGGGAGTGTGTGAGAGTGTGTGTGTATGTACAGAATGGTGCGTATTAGGACACTGGTGCTCAGGCAGACATTCAGACACACCCTCAACAGCAGCGCTGAACACACAACCCTACTGGTGTTTGTGTGTGTGCTGCTATCTGAGGGCCCAGTAACAAGGTGTGTTCGGTCTGACTGACATGTTACGGGGCAAAGCTCAAACACACTTCATATACCTGTACTACACTTTGTACTTTGTGATAATGTGGGACGGTGTCAACACAGAGAAAAAGACACTGTTTAATGTTGGAACTGAGACAAACAGTGAGTTTCCCCCCAGAAAATATTAAAATGATCAGACATTTGAAAAAGGCAAAGACAAACTGGATCTGCACTTTTTAGTTTACCTTGAATGGCCTTCTGGTACATCCTGCAGGTTTTCCAGAAGAGTCTCACAGAAGGAGGCTGCAGCAGTTTGCTGATTCACGCTTTGCTTGGGAGAGAAACAACAGGTGACTTCAGTGTTTGTATGGGCAACTAAAACGGGAACGCTTCCAAGCACCACGCGTGTCGTCTCCTGAGTCCATAAGTCATCACTTGAGATTGGACTCGACAAAATCCTTACAGACTTGCAAGAATTTAGTTTAAAAAAAAGTTATAAAATGGTTTGTTATATGGGTTGGAACCTCCAGCAGCATCAAGACCATCACTAAAAAACAACATGTCAATTAACATTACTCACATAGAAAGTCATACATTCATCATCTCCCACTTGCTCATCACAGGGCCACATGGACAGACCATGGAAATGGATTGCATTCACTTAACAATTAAAAAAAAAATCTGTTTTAATGTTTTAAAAATAATGTTTCATTTTCCATGGTATTTTTTTTCTTTTTGGTGTTTTTTGTTCTGTTTTTTGTAGGTAATGTGTTCTGCTTTACTGAGTACTTTCTTGAGAATTAGATACAATGGAAGCAAACGTTGAGTTTTACTTTGTTTTGGGTTGGAAAGATAGATGTTGTTATTATTAGGTTGTCGACTTTAAGACTTTGCAGTTGTTCAGACAAAAAGTCCATTCATATCTGCTGGACATTGCAATGTTTCTCCGGAATCATCTGGACTCAACTTCTCCTTCAGGGAAAAAAAAATCACGAAAAAGAGAAAAGAATACACATAAACGCAGAAAAAATTATTATTATTATATTAGTTTAAATTTGATTCAAAATATCACCACAATAAAAAAATCATCATGTAAAAAAATTCATCAAGTAACGCGATATGCTCCCGTACTGGAGCAGCTCGGACCAGCATTTTTCAAACCTGCCACTAGGAGGGACCGTCCCGGTGATCAACTGGTCTGGGAGGAGTCTCAAGGTGGGGAAGTGCAGCCGCCCCGTCCCGCTCCTTCCTCATTCAGCGCTGCTCTGCCCGAACCCACGGCGGCTCCGGAGGGTCGCACACCGCCGAGGGAAGCTCTGCGCCCGGGCCTGGAGGCTGCACAGCGGCGGGAGCCGGAGCTGTCGGAGGAATGTCACGGATTTCATCCGCACACAGGAGACTGTCTCTGGTTTGACAGCGAGGAGGTGAGAATGCAACGAGAAGAACTTTGTGTCTTTTCTACTCTACAACATTCTACCCTCATTTATTCTTCTGCACTTCTATTGTTTCACTCTATTATTCTATACTGTCCTCTTCCTGTCTTCTCTATTCAAGTTGTCTTCAGCACTGTTGTTGTATGTCCTAGTTTATTCTATTGTGTTCTTTGCTTTTCTTTTCTAGACCATATCTGCTATCTATTCCATTCTATTCTATTCTGTTCTATAATGTAAGGGGGGAAAAGTCAAGTGTTTGTTTCTTTCCTCATCAGCCGCTTCAAGTTAGTAAAGTTACTTAGGTGCTGCTGTGCTCTTCCCGAATCTGAACAGTATTGTTATTGTAGTGGAGGCACACACACACACACAGACACACAGACACACAGACAGGCACATTGTGCTGCTCTCTTTCCACAGTCTTTGTGACACATGGACGAGACACAAAGAAAACTAGGGACCGTCTCTGAGAGCAACAGAGGATTGCATGATTCCTCCCCAGGCGAGTTCTATTCCACGTGGTCTTGTAAATATAGTCCTGCTGGAGCAGTAAGAGAGAAATTAAAAAGAAATCTTTCTCCCCCGGGTGCTGATTATGAAAGCAGCGCAAGGGTAAAAGGTGTACATATTGGTTTAGAAACCACGCAAGATCAGTGAGGTTGGTTGATTTCGGTTGATTTCTCCGTCGTCATCACTACATTGTCTCATGTCTTTGACTCATCTATCACAGAATTCACCTTGGATCTCAAGTACCTGTGTGGTTTTAGAGACCGCTCCTTGTTCCCCTACCTCCGGTACCCTTGCTTGGACCACACCCATTATCGAACTCAGTATTTGACTTTATCTTATCAGCACACTTTTAAAGCTGTGTGACAGCTTTTGTGCAAGGTCACACTATAGAGACTGACTGTTCCTGCAAACATTCGATTTGTTGTAGCTCCCACCACAGTTCCCTCATTAGTTTGTTGCGTTTTGACGACTCGCAAAAGAAATCATCATCTGACACGATATATCGCCGCTGGTAATGACGTATAACATAGTTTGAAAGTGCAGATTGCTTTTTTAAGTATCAGGATCAGGCTTCAAAGAACACATATCTTCTCCTGCAGACTCAAACTGCAGTAACTGCAGTAAGAGCATTTTATTAGCAGCTTTGATTGCTACATTGCAGCAGTGAGTCACTTGGAAAAGTCTGAAATGTGATTTTCATTAGAGGGAAAACATCAGATTGTGGCGCATCCTTGCGTGTGCTTCTTAGTTCAGCTCTCTTCCTTTAAATGACTAAAGCTGCATCCCATATACAGGCTTGTTTGTGGTTTCTAACAGTGGAAAGTGCAGGTAAATGTACTTGAATGAGAAAAAGAGAGGATATTTATTGTATTTTTTTTGGTGGGTTTTCCACCCAAAATTGCTGCACTGAGGCCGATGGAAGAAATGACTAAGACCTCAGTGAACCTTTTTTTTTTTAATAGCAGCGCTGTATAAAACACACTTTAAACCGGGAGGGTACATGCAGCTGTGTGTTAGCACTTACTGTATACATTCACCTGACCTTGAGGCGGTCTTTTGTGTGGCATTCAACACTCGCACTGAGGTGTGATGGTATACAGGGAGACGTGTTGTGCTGCGCTGTGTTTGTTCTTATCTACCCGAGAGCGCTAATCTGACCAAACCGCAGCTGAAAGGTCCTGACAGGAGCATCCGGAAATGACTCGCTCGTCCCTCCCCACCTGTTTTCAGGTATTCCATTCTCCCCGTTTACACTGAATTATCACACAAAATGAATGGACTTCAGAGGCACTCGGGATCCATCACGTGCATGTTGACGAGGCGTGTTTACAACAAAAACTTTTTTTTTTTGGTTTCCCATCAGGCTCCTTTCTGACTTGTATCAATGAGTCAGCTGAGACAGATACCTCTTCAATGCTATGTCAGTGTTGACACAGGAATGCTGAGAATGAGATATTTAAACACTTAGGTGGTTAAACCTTCCGAATATTTGGTTTATGTGCTTCCAGTAGCTGCAGTCAGTGCTCACTGCCTGCCTACGCTGTGGTAGTTTTGGGTTTCATACGGGTTTGTAAAGGTAGAGTTGTGCAGTGGTGTGATTAACTTTAGCAAGAACATGGAGAAATATTCCCGATCATCATACACTTTCGTTGCCCAGTATAGTTGCTACAACAATAAAAAAGCAGCAGTGTTTGTTTGACTATCCTAATGCTTAATCTGCAGAGGCCGTGCTTGGCTGTGCTTGAGTCACCTATCTAGTGGTGGTGTCAAAGGTGGCTTTTTTAAAAAAAAATGTCATAATTCGAGATGCTTTTGAGGGTAGTTTTACACAATCTTGCCACAGGCAGATGCAGACCTCTCAGTTAATGACTCTTAAGGTATGCACAGACTGCTGATTCAGCATAAATCACTCCTAGGCCCCAGTTTGCTAGAATGCAAGTAAAAACAAAAAATTAAAGTAAAAAAAAATGCTAGTAGTAAAGTAGTCTTGGATTTTTCCATATCCAGTGCTTTCCTTGCACTTCTGGAATTAACATGTACATCCAACATGTTTCTCTGCCCATTATGGAACTTTGGAGGAGAAACACACCACAGCGGCACAATTTCTGAGGGTAGAAATGAGTCAGAAAGCAGGATGTCGGCCATTTTGCTGCCTGATGAATCACCCCAGAGCAATATGTTGGGCAAGTTGCCAGTCACCAACTTGCCCATACTGAGCAAGTTGGTGACTCATCAAGCCACAGAGCAAACCGGGTTCTCCCTGTGATTACGGGTTAGAACCTGGTCCCTTTGGTATCCCATCAAGTTCGACGTGTGGAAATCAGCAGAGAAGATGCCACACATGCTTCTTAGACTGGTAAAAAGCATTTATACTCCCACTCAAACCCCAAGTACACACCCTGATCATTTTTTCAGATTGGCCATAGCTCCTTCAACGGTATGTCTCCATGGAGATCTATCAACACCATCAAAAACACTTCCTGTTTTGCCACACTAGACTAAGGGAACCCTCTATAAGAACTCCAGACATTACACAGTGTACATTGAATCCTCCAGCAGCTTACTGGTTGTTAACCCAGATCTCCGACACTATGCAGCTGTCGGGGCTGCATTAAAAAACAATGAGGCGAGTGTCGTCCTCTGCCCAGGTGATGGATAGTAACACTTCACTGTGTTGTGAGTTGTAACACAGCATGTCCTCTCCGTCCTCATCTGCTGCTACATGTCTTACCAGTGGCAGATTTTGGAGTGCAAAGGTGGGACAAATATTTATAGTTCAACATTTCTCTTAGAGATGGGACTGACTCAATAATAAATCACAACTTCATTACTCAAGGCTTCTCATTTTGAAGAACTGAATGTTAACATGTTATTAAGTGTTTCTTGGAAAACATAAACACCATATCATTTTTTTAGTTTATTTCAGCAAGCATTGTTTCGCAGTTTTCCATTGCAGCCAGGGTGCTTGTTTTTTTATGCTTCTGGGGAAATGCATTTGATTGTGGATCTGTCAAGTGATTCACGATTCTTTCCATTCCTTCATCTCCTTTAATCAATCAAGCGTTTACAAAAAATTACATAACAATGATCCTTTCACTGCCTTCAATGCCTAATGCCCATAGCTAATAGTTTAGTCATCGTGCTCTGTCGAAATAATTGATTCTCTGTTAATGACTCGTTAAGTTCAGAGAACCAACTTGGAACGAGCAGGTTTACTCAGCAGAGGTATGACAGAACCTGTCTATACACCTCGACATGCCTTTCCCACCTCTCCCTTTAGCTCTCACTTTACTTTTGTCTGTCTCTTGCTACCACCGTTTTGTGTTCTGGTGTATCTTTGGGGGGAAAAAACTACTGTAAATACACACCGATGCACTGCACTAATTCAGACTACAATACAGTATAATGTAGTAGTACATAGAAACGTGGTGATCATCCAACCACCAGAACTGATGAACAGCGAAAGGAGAAAAATATGGCAACTCCATATGAAAATGAAAACATGATTGGAGTATCACAGTGCTTTTGTTTTCGGTTTCAGACATGAAAAGACACAACTTTGTGCATGTTTACCACACTAGTGACTAAATTCTCTCAACTGACCTTTTGTCTCACTTTGTCATAAAGGTTAAAATTCCACCACCAACCCTGACCTGTGACCACACCCCTCTCAACCATGGCCCATCGGTCTCAGAGCTCATCGATTGGTGATAACCCCCTCGATCCAAACTACCTGCCCCCACACTACAAGGAGGAGTACCGTCTCGCTGTGGATGCACTCATAGAAAATGATATACCGGTAACACTACAGATTGTAATATTCACTTAAAACATTTCTGGTATGCATCAATTTAACAATGAACTTACATTAGTCATGTCTGTTGGTACACCAGGGCTACTACGAGTTCCTCCAGGCTGCAAATGTGGTCAATTTCCTGGCACGGTCAGAAATTGAACATATAAAGTCGACAGTTCAGGCACCCAACCACAGCTCTAGCTACCCAGAGCTGACTTTCCATGATGGAGGTCATGAAACTGAGGGCTCCTCCGACACCTACTGGCCAGTGCAGTCAGATGTGGCTGCCCCAGGTCTCGACCTTGGCTGGCCAATAATGCAGAACAGCTTCATTGGGCCCACAGAAGTCACGACTCTGGTCAACCCCTCTGATCCAGACATGCCAAGTATCAAGGAACAGACCAGGAGACTCATCAAAAATGCTCGCCAAGTAAGTAAAAAGGAGGAATAACACTGAAACACAGAAATCTCGCAAATCCATTTGGCTTTCAGTGGTCATATTCATAAACAGCACTTGAAGGTGACATTAAGTGTTTTAGGTTATAAATGCACAGGACTATTGTTTGTGCTCTAGGACATGCTACGACAGCAGTGATGTAATTATCTCACGGAACTGTTTATCGCAACAAAATATTCTCTCGGCAAAACATTATCGCTCGATAAGGATTATGTACTGACTCGACTCATTTATCATAATCCTTATCTTCCACTGCTAACTTTGCCACCACTCCCTTGCAGGGGAATCTAACTGGCTGGCCTTTGGCAAGAGTGAAATAGAATTAACGAGACACACACGTGTTAAGTGGTTAAGTGTCATGAGGCGACAAACCGGCTTGTGTAGTGAGTTATGTCATACTTAGCTGTTATTTTGTCTGTTCCATGTTTGCTGTGTTGTTTCATTAACGGTTCATCTACATAAATTGATAGGATACCAAAACTAAATGTATACTTAGCCTATTAATGTAAATCTGTAGTTGTTTGTGTCTTTAGTGCATAATGCACATTTTATCTTCCTTTGTTGTAAAACAATATGAACATAAAACACCAACAAAAATAGATATCCATAAAATGATGCATACACATACAGACTTTAATTTTGACAAAATATGTTTAACTTTTTACATTTTTTGGTTTTTACTTCTGCCTCAGGTTATTGCTGTGGTGATGGACGTATTTACGGATGTTGACATATTCGCTGACCTCTTAGATGCGGCAGATCGTCACGTTCCTGTTTACATTCTTCTGGATGAACAGGAAGCCCATAACTTTGTCTCTATGGTCATTCACTGCAAAGTTAACTTGGATTTAATTCACGTGAGTTTGATTTTTTTCAATACATTTTGTACAGCTAGTCATTGGCCATATTGTGACGTTTTTTTAAATGTACATCATGCCTATGTTACTGACCAGACCAATAAATAATTTTTGTTTCACAGATGATGCGTGTCAGGACTGTGCCAGGAATAACATATTTTTCGCGGACAGGGAAGTCCTTTAAAGGGCAGGTTAAAGATCGTTTCTTACTGGCTGACTGCAGGGCGGTACTCAGTGGAAACTACAGGTGAGTCATTTAGTTGCGTTTTTTTTTTTTTAAATTCAGTCAGTGTACATAGTTATAATGCGACTATGTCACTGTTTTTTCTCTTACAGTTTCATGTGGTCCTATGAGAAGATTCACCGCTGCATTGCCCATCTTTTCCTTGGGGAGCTGGTTGCTGCCTTTGATGAGGAGTTCCGCATTCTCTATGCTCAGTCAGAGCCTCTTGTCATTGACCCTTCAGATGGAACGCTAGCTATCTCTGACACCAGCAGCACCAGCAGCTACATAAGCAGGCAGTTTGGTTTGAAGAGGACCCAGTCTCTGCGGAATCCCATAGGCTATCGCAGGCAACCTGAGTTGCCCTCTGCCTTCCCCTACGGAGACTCAGATCGCAACCTGGCACTTCCCTTCCGGAGGAACGACCCATTTCGTCATACAATTGAACCTGGAGCAGGAATTACGATTGGGAAGTATTCCCAGCAACAGTTTCGTCTACAGCAGTCGTATCTGGAACAAGGACGGTCAATAGTATCAAGGCAGATGGAGATGAGTGGCTTCCAGAGGCACAGCTTTGCAGAGGGAACACAGGAAAACTACACATCCTCGAGGCAATACATGAAGCACAGAGTCTTGAATAATCTTGACGAGAAAGACTTCCACAGGTTATTAACCCTTTCATACCTGTATATTTGAAGCAAATATATTTATTGTCATCATGTACTCCTTTTTTATTTCATTTAAACGTTTTGTGGATAACAATAAATTTGTACTCATATTTAAAACATATATCGTGTTTACAGGGAACAGAGCAGCCTTTACTACAATGAAGGGCCTGGACCAGGTTCTGGCCATGGACACTTCGACAGATTTCGGGGCCGTACTCCACATCTCTCCATTGACCAAGATCCCATTAACAGCAGAGCCTACTTTTCCTCTGAAGATTTAAGTGGACCTGATGGTCACCACGAGCCCCTTCCATTAGCAAGAAGGTATGGAGGAGGTTCCTCCAGTAAGAGGCCAACTGTAGGTCAGGCATATGCCTGTCAGAGCTCACCTACACAACTCCATCCCCCAGAAAGGAAACCTTTTTCAAAACAATCTGATCAAGAGCATTCTCAAGATGCCAGTGTTAGGCAAGGTTTGAGGAGTTGGAGAATCCATTCCTATCTTAACACATATGAAGACAAAGAAGAAGAAGGTCTGAATCAACCAGTAGGGCCTGATGCATTTGAAGATCCTTCACCAACTCAGCAGCCTGAAGTTTCAGATCCCCACTTTGAAGTAAAGGAGCCAACAAATGCTTCCCCCTATCTTAGACAGGAGCTCATTAGACCACGCTTTGGAAAGCCTATTGTGTCTAAGAGTACCAATACAGATTCTTACCCAGCAAACACCAAGGATCTTCCTCCTCCGGTCAGTGACCTGAAGACATTTGCACTTGAGAAAAAAGAATGGGAGCTGGAGAAGGATCGGGAGACAGACCTAGAGAAGGGTGCAGCGAGGGAGGTGGTTGGGGATGTAGAGATGAAAGATGGTTCTGATCTAATGCGGTCCAAACATGAATCTTTCCGCTCACGTATAAACCCACTCCTTCAGCGTAGCTCTCGCCTGCGTTCCTCACTGATATTCTCATCTTCCAAAGCAGAGATGCACACAGGTAGCCACAAAGGTGGCATAAGACCTACCACAGAGGAAAGTGAAGAGTTGGACTCAGGGCGTGATACCTCTGTTGTGGCTCGGATCCTAGAGAAGAGGCGATCGTTTTCTCGGGAGCCTCTTGAGTGGAGAAAGAAGGCAGATGAAAAAGATAAGGAGAAAGGAAGAGAGAACGAAGAAAAAGATGGGAAAGAGCCACAGCAAGAGGAAAACCAAACACGATTAAAAGATGTGATTGAAGTAAAAGAAGAACACCAAAACACGATAGAAAAAGTAAAGGCAGTTCCAGCTGTGGAGAGTACTGATGACGTCAAATCATCATCTCTGAACATGAATGACCCTGCCAGTCGACTGCAGTATTTCAAAGACCTGGCTGCCAAGAGAAAAGCCACAAGAATGGAGACTGCCTCACAACTGAAAGAACTTGAGCCTGTGGAAAAAAAGCAAGATGTTTCTGATAAGCCTCCCCAAAACACTTTAACTGCAACAAATCCAACTGTCTCTGTAGGTTCAGAAGAACCCGAACCAGCAAAGCCAGACATCGTCTCAAAACTCGCCGAGCTCAGTCGCAGACCTTCAACTAGTTCCTCAAAACCACCCATAATTGCTTCCAAGCCTTCCATTAGTTCAATGAAGCCTCCAGAGACTACCCAAACCCAAAAGAAGGATGATACATCAGATGGTCTAAAGAAAGATATATTCAAGTCGTTAAGGCCTCTCCCATCACCTAAACTCTTTAGGAGGGACCAACTGAAGCTTAAGGGACTAAACCCTCGCCGCATCTCCTGTGGTGATGAGATTCTGACCACAGATGCCACAGATGCAGAGAAGAGTGAACTGAAAAAGAATCGATCTCAAAGCTCCTCTACTCTGCCACGTGATGAGTCCAAAGACGGACTGCAGAAAAATACAGGCTCTAATACATCCATCAACACACTTGGGGGTGAGGGAAAGGGTGAGGGAAAGGGTGAGGGTAAGCCACTTGACTTCCTGAAGAAACAGACTCAGAGGCTAAAGGGATTTCTGGGACCAAAGGATAAAGACAAGAAATCCTCAGGAGATGATCGGGGCATGAGCACGGTAAAAGAAAAAACAGAAGAGTCAAGTAAAAAACAGACTTCAACTGTGAAAGACAACACATCCGCTGAGCAAACCACCACCAATCACAAGACAATCACAGGCCTATCTGGTGCATCCCGATATCAGGCACCTGGAAGCTCTGTTTTGTTCAGTAGCAACTTACGAGATGACACCAAAGTTATTCTGGAGCAGATCTCAGCAAACAGTCAGAAGAATCGACTGGAGAGAGAAGAGGACAAAGACAGTGAAACCAAAGAGACAGGGCTGGAGAGACAGAACTCCATCAAAAGAAGTCGATTACTGCGACCACCAGGCAACATTCAAGAGCGGGAAGGGCTGCTGAAGAGGATTGAGAGCATGAGGAAGGAGAAGAAGGTCTACAGCCGCTTTGAGGTAGTTTATAACTGCAAGGATGATGTTTGCAGCGTAGATGGGAAAGTTATTTAAACAAAAGAAGTTTTCAGTTTAAACAACATAAGTCATGATTAAGACATGTATTTAATGACAGATTAGAACATATTATAAAGTGGTGGCATTCTTGTTTTTATTTTCTAGTGTTATAGTCGTTTGCATGACTGAAAATATATAAAGCTCATGACTGAGTATCCACTGTAAGCTTTTGAAAAATGTGTTTTTTTGAGAGAGAAAATGTATGTACCATAACTAAATTAGACTCAGAACTGATTTGATGCTATCCCTGTTGTTCTGTTAACAGATGGGGAATAGCCTGGGATAACCAAAGATCGAAGAATGGCCTGTAATATGGAATCTATTTATGCAAGACGATTCAAAAGACACAACGCATTTGTTCCGACGGCACTTTTGAAGTTGCTCAGTGGCTCATCATTGCAGCCTTGACTGGATTTCCCCATAAATAAAGCTTGAAAACACAATAAAAATGCTGCAAGTAAACTTAAGTCCGTGGATTTGGAATGTGCCTGTATGCCAAACCTGGTACAACTTTTACCTTATATGGTGACTAAGTAAAAGAAAAGTCTGTACTTGGTGCACTGGGTGCATAGGGTAATGTTTCTCCAAACAGAGAAAGGCAAGGCACTTCACCGATAATTGAGCTTGTGTGGACATGACAGAAGGAGTTAGAGGATGGGAGAGACCATTGGAACAAGCTATTCAAAAAACATGGAGTGCACAAATCAGTGAAACCAGTACAACATCTGCTTTCTTCGTAATGTCTGCATTACTGCATCTTGTTTTATACTGGAAACACGTCCTTGTGGATTCACTTTGTGCCAATGACCCATGAAGGGCATTACATAGGCTAGAATTGAAAAACAAAGTAAAAGGAAAGAGAAGTCAGATAAGACAAAGTCATAGAGTGAATAATAATGAAAAGCAGAATCTTTTGAAGGTGTAAAAATTAGTTCTTGGTAAACTTTTTGTCTTTTATGAGCATTAGGAGTAGAAGTATATTTTGACAGAACCTGCAGAGAATTTTTCAGGAGTGTTTTGTACCTATACGTCAAGGTGAGAACACGCAAGGCTGAAGATGTCAAATACACAGTCAGACCGACTTTGAGGAATTAAAGTCTTGCTATATTGTAAATGTAATGTAAATAAACATGCAAAGTGTTTACAGTTTCTTCAAATCACTGAATCAGACAATCGAACTTCAAAATGTGCCCCTGACATTTGAAGTTGTTGAAAGGGAGTCAAAATGATGTGGCAGAACTAGAACGGGGCTGTGCATCCTTCTCGGAGTCACGCTCCAGTGTGTTCACCATAAGTCTTTGTTGCTATGTAAACATGATGAAACCAAAGACGTAGCTTTGGTACAATCTGTAAGACAGCCAGAAAGCAAGCCATTTATGTTTAGTGATTTAGCAGAGGATGTATTTCTATGAGGCATTTTAGTGTGTTAACTGTTTTCTATCTGGGACTGTACTGTAAATATCTGAATAAAGAAATGTCTGGTTGATATTTTAAGACATTATAATGAACACACTGTAAAAACTGTGCATTTTGCTCATTTTAATTAAAATATGAGCATGTGGTCTTTGCTATGACATGTAATTAGAAATTAGTGGGGGGTTGAGATGCACAGGGTCTTTTCAGCAAAGAGCTTTTAGTTTTTTTTAAATACACAAACAATCGTATTACTCCAATTAAATCTTTTTTAAGCGGAAGTCCTGTCTGTGTGCATGTCAATGCAGTGTGTGTGTGTGTACAAAAAAAAATCCTAAAAAAAATTATACAAACAGCAACAATTTATTATTTTATAACGAAAGAATATGAATGTCCGATACAAACAAACAAACATAGGCATCTCAGTTAAGTAGTAATAAATAGTTAAGTATATAAGTTCAGTGATATAAATATATTCAGAGAAACATGGCTAACTTGTACATGTTTAAAGTTAAAATAATATTACCATTTGAAATGTAACAGCACAGGTATGTGAGACCAGTTCGTGCCAAACTTTGTACAGTTTATTTTAGCCTGTAGTTTTGTCGAACTCCTCGGGTGAATATTAAAGCTGCAACTAGCTAGTAATGAATTCAGGGACTATTTACCTTTGGTTTAAATGTATTGGTGAACATAGTTCACCGCGGTTTTAGTCCTCAGTGCTCTCTATGGCTGTTTGCTCCGGCTGCTGTTGTTTCTTTATCTCTTCAAGCATTTCATCAAGACGGTGCAACTGCGCCAACTTCTGTTCTTCTGTAAGAGTCACGAAACAAAATGGGATTATGAACAAGAGGTTTTACTTGGAAAACAAGCGTTACCATTTTGCACAAAGAGAATAAATGACGTGCGTATTTGTGGAGGATTGTGCACAAATCACAAAATGGAATTTACCAGCAAGTACCAGCTGATTTGTTGTCCTTTCAACATTTCCCATTTCAGCTGGGATTCTCTCTGGTGTCTGATTAAGAATTTAAAGCATGAGTCATTAACAGTAAGGACACATTTAATCATTATATTCTATTCTATCAGGTGTGAAATAAGTCCAAATAGGTATTTTCTTAAATTGTAGACACACTTACAAACACAGAGTATAGAATCTTATGCTGCTCCATCAGCTCATGAAGATGGTTTTCAAACGTTATCCTGCACAAACATGTCCTATTATACTGACCTGTTTTTAAAGGAAGAAATCATTGTAAAAGTATTAACGAGCACCTCTGCTTCCGCTGTTTGAGCTTGAATTCTTGGAGTTCACATTTGTACTGTTCCAGTAGCACCTCTGTTTTCTTGCTGTGTTCAACCTCCCTGAAAAAAAAACACAATTTATCTCTCAGTACAAGATATAAACATACACAAAATGATTATTCCACTCGGCAAGACTTTCAATGCGTTCGAGATAGTTGTTACGTTTCAAACGGTATTATCTATAATCAGACCTTAACCTGAAGAGTAGTTTAAAATACACTATCAGTACATAAAAAGGAATACATGGGATAAACGGTGGACTGTACGTCGAAGCCTCACTGATGGTGGGGGCTGCTTTGTGCTACGTGTCAACCAGCTCAGCCAGCTCCACAACTGGTTCAGTGTCTCCAGCAATCTCTAAGGGCACTGGGCAAGACACCAGTAACCTTCATAAATGACCAAACAGACAACTTTGGCACAGCTAATCCAACACCTCTTTGTTGTTTAACATCTCTTTATCAACAACGGGTTGGAAATGAGAGCGGAAGAGGGACTGTCACTGTATCTGTTGCTCGCATGACAAGTTGCTGCCATCTGGTGTTACTTTTAGCACATTGTACTACTGTTCAGAGATGACGAGAAGACAAACACGAGAGCGCTGCTCTCGGTCAGCTGGTGGAAAGCTCACCTGATGACATCTTGCTCAGACTCGTCACACTGGAACTGCAGCTTCTGGTAGAGCTCTGAAGAAAAACATCACAAATATGCTGCTTAGTGTTTTGTCATTTTATTTCCACACTCAACATTTCCTGCTTGTAAATATTCTAACAATGACTTACCTTCTTTTTCTTTCTGGATGCCATCCAGTTGGAAAGCCTCTGTTTTCACTGTAGCAAGAACAGTGACTTGCAGATTACATGAGTTACTGCTTCTATGAATGCATATCGGTGACAAACAAGCACAATATTTGTTGTAGAGATTTATATTTTAGTATGCCGATGTTTGAAGAATAGATAATTGAGACAGAATTACTGTGCCACAACTATGTTGCAATTTGTCACAAACATGAATGTCTGACAGTAAGAAACACCATCTAAGTTTGATTCTAAACCATAATCCAGCTGCACCTTCCTCAACTGCCTTACCTCTTTCCAGCTCCGTCTGTAGAGAGCCAAGCACCGGTTGGAGCTTCTTAATTTCTTCCTCAATATCTTGCTGAACTTAGACCAGAAATACTTCAATTACAATTAGGCACTCATACAACTACTTCCACTTCTCAGTCAAATGAAGTACACATGTACACGGGGGTGACCTCCCACCTCAAATTCCAATGCTATCAAGATTCACTTTTATTTACAAGGATCAAATCAGAATGGGACTGCTAGAGTGTTGCGGTTCTCTACCAGTCAGAGACATTAATCATATGTCATCCATCTCCATTCATCATATTCTGATACTCCTCGAAGGAGTAACAGGTAAGGATGTACCTCACTGACGATAAAACCTTTCATCAACACAAGCCGGTATGATCACTGAGCCGCGTGTGCTCACTCATGGTTTCACATTCTACAGACAATGTTATTATTAACCACGTTTTATATACTGTCAAGTGTGTGATGACCTCACAACCCCACGATTATAGAATATGAAAATGTTTTATTTCTTACTATACTTCGTAATTTTCAACCTAAAACTGTGATCAGCATGACGTCAGGAGAGCACGATTTTCTGATTGGCGCACATTCACAGACATCGACACCACACCGAACATGGTAAATGAAACGTTTTCCACGTCTTATAAAAACGTCTTATAAAAACGTATAGTCTGTTCGGAAACCATGCACGTGGTCCACACATTGATTTGAAACGAATGTTTGGGGAACATTACGATCAAGTTAAAACGCGACGGCAAAGCGGATGCGGAAATGTGGTACGACAAAGAGTGTGGAAAAATGTCAAGATGTTGCCCTTCCTGTTCGCGCCAAGCTGACGTCTAAGAAATAACATAGCACCTTACCATGTTGCAGCTTCTGTAGTTTGCTCACCATCTGTTCGACTTTTGGCTCCTCTACATCTGGAGGGAGGGGGCATGGCTTCTTATTCATCTTTTTTTTTTTAATTTTTTTTTTTAAACTGTCTGGTTTACCTCCTCTCTGTCCTGTAACCTTCATGATATCCTCAATGCTGAATCCTACATGGAGAAGCAAAACGTTGCATTAAACCTCAGCAGTTGTTGGTTGTAAAATAAGTGTGTTAAAGTTACTGATATTAGTTATTACTTTCTAACTATTACACATGCACTGAAACGGAAACCTTTGTGAACATTATCCAGCTAAGGAAAGTCTCCACTTCCGAGCAATACCATTAATTGCAAATGTAAAGACAATAGGACAGAATAACTGATATCTGAGAGGTGAGTTAGCTTAAAAAGCGATCATTTATCCGTCACATCGGTTACCGCCAGTTGCTAGCTGGCAGCGCCAGAATGACTGAAACTAAAAGGTTCTTAATGTCTTAAAGTCTGTGTCTATGACCTAATGTTATTATTCTTACAACCTCACCTGCCGTTTGGCTGATGTTTCATGGGACAGTCGTGTCTTTTCGTCAAGGTGTACCGCTAGCTTAGATTCTCTGACGCTAGCCCGTGCGTACCTTACATTTCTTCAGGTGTCACGAGCGCCACAATGGCTGCCACTTGTACTTGTTCAAATAAAATTGATGCAAACACCTGCGGGACTCGCTATAATGAATGTTACACATTTTTGAAATACAGTCGAAAGGATTCATTTACATTTAACGTGCACCTCTTTGAATCAGCTGTTCTCAAACCCTACGGCATTCTACTGTTACAAAATGGTTATGAACAGGCAATAATGTCAAACAGGAAAAACTGGACTTCATGTCTAAAGTACGTCAAACATATCCTGTAGTTTTTATTCATCATCCAGTATAGAAGATGCTCTCTTATCTGTTATGAGTTCAGAAAGCAACTGCTTGTTTTCTCTTGCCAACTGCCTGTTTGAGAAAACAAACTGTCTGTTTAGTGTCATCAGAGCTTAAAAAAGTCACCATAAATAAACACAACACAAAACACACCTTTACTTGGTATGTTTTAATGGTAAGCTAATAGTGTCGCAAAACACAATATTGACTTAGATTTAATGTGGTCGGATGTAAAGTGCAAACTGACCAACAGAGCCTCAAAAGTTTCTCTCATATATATATATATATATATATATATATATATATATATATATATATATATATATATATATATATATATATATATATATATATATATATATATATATATATATATATATATATATATATATATATATATATATATATATATATATAAACACTAAGGAGTTACACACTTGCACGTTAGTTACAAACACAGGACTTAAAAAGATGGCTGCAAAAAACTCCCTCCCT
>CAAKHB010007771.1:231888-265198 GCA_901007665.1 Aeoliscus strigatus
GGAGGGGGGGGGGGTGTCTGGTCATGATAAATGGCTTTCCACCGTCTTTCAATCTTTAGTCTCCAGCTAGCTGACATGACATACCATCGAGCCAATAAACCACTTACTTTCCTGATGAAGGCTTGTCGGATGGTCTTGTCCTCAAAGCCAGAATTGGTGAACTCCTCATTATCGTAGTAAGATGGAGGCACATCACCGTGGTAACCAGGGCTGCCAACAGGTGCTGGCAAACATCAACAGGAGAACAATGGCAGGTTTGAGAGACAACTTAAACGGTTTAACAAACGAACTGATGTCTATTGTTTCCAGCAAATGATTATAGTATTGACCTGCATAGACCCCCGCCCCCTTCAGTCACTACTTTATTTAGTGTGGAAAATAATTTACAGAAAAAATTCCATTTAAAATGAGGCACATTTATGGAAAAGTCAGGATGAATGCACAGGCTTCTACTTCCGTTGACTCCCTCACCTGTGGGGTCTCCAGCAAAGCCTGGCTGCGTGGGTCCTTGCTGATAGGGCCCCTGTGGGTAGGGCCCCTGTGGGTACGGCATTTGAGGGTAAGGCATCTGAGGGTATGGACCAGGGGCGAAACCAGTTTGCGGGAAGCCCGGCTGCCCGTATCCAGCTGCTGGTGGGTACGCTCCCCCAGGGCCCTGGCTGTAGTTGGGTGGGGGCATTCCGAATCCTGGTTGAGGGGGTCCATAGACGTTGTTGTGGAGTGGGTTTGTCTCACCCATAATGGGGTATCCACTCTTGTCCTGGGACATAATGTGGGTAAGGCTCACTCTGCTCCGAGAACAATCTGTGAAAAGGTAAGTAGGACAATTTTACAATGTCTGTGTCCCCATGGTCTGCCGCCTACATAGACCGCAGTCAGTGCTTCGGAGGCAACACCTGGTTCTTCATGGACCAACAGAAAAAACTTGAAAATTCAGAGCACCTGTTTGTGTCAGGTGCTCTCGGTGTACCATCGCGTAATGAAACGTTATTACAGGAATGGACAAAAATTAATACATTTTCCTCCATTTTATTTTGTTCACATATATTTCAGAGATGACTGGAAGATAGTCCACCTCTGACTGATAGTCGACCATCATCAATTAAAATACAAACATCTAAATTGCGTCATAAGCACATACGTAGAACTACACAAAACCTATTATCCATTTGAATATGATGGTATTTTTTTTATATTATTCTTCATTTACTATGATGTGGACCTCAGTGTGAGGAATTTTATAGCATTTGTATTTTATATGCTGAAGTGAAAGTACAGAGGAGGTGCAGGCGTTGTCCACACCAAAGCTAACAATGTTACCATGGAAGGAGGTGGTGCCTTGGAAACCAACTGCATTATTAATCTTCATTGCCTCAAGATGAGACCTGACATATTGGCCATCGCTGCAGTGTCCCTCCCCCCACCTGGCCAACAGGTTTCTGTTCCATTCAGTGCTAATAAGGCATCTACATACATGCCACCCTTGATAACAAGTGTGTCAATAATTCAGGCAAATATCCAGACAACAAAAGTATAAAATTGTATTACAAGGTTCCTGGTGGGAATCCTTTTTGGAGCCATAGGCCATTCTCTTGATTCCTGCAAGACATTTAACCCATTTGCAACTGAAATTATTACATTTAAGTAAATATCTACTCCACAATGGATCACCTCCCTCAGTCTTTTTTATTCTTTTGCATGCTGCCTCCATCCGTCTCCCCCTTTTTTCAGGCCATACTGAATTAACTGCACGCGTTATGCAACACTGCTCCATTTCACCCTGGCAAACACATCCTGACACCAGTGTGCGCCCTCATGATTGCTGTCTGCCCATCACAGAGGAAAACATGGCTCTGCTTCCTTGTCTTAATTAAGATCATAACAGACTACAATCATTATGTGATGAGCTCAATCCCCCACAGCTTCCCAGACAACAATGGATGTGTAAGAGGTCCAACAGGATACTATATAATGACCTAAAACAAGTAAGAGGTGTAACCGAACAACATAAGAGTGCTTAACTAATCAAGTGACACACAAACCATGTGATTTTCTCTATGTCCAAAGTCAAGGAAAATCCATTAAGGTCTGTAGATCAGTAGAATGTTAGTCACTCATACTGAACCAGCGCTTGACATTAAGGCTGATACCATTCTCACAATGCTAATTTAATTTTGCACAATACAATGCCATTTGTTTACAACATTCATGTCACAAAACAAAACAAATCATTGTCAACTAAATTGTAGCCAACGGTTTATGGTTCTGTAATTATTTAAAAGTACTGACTGGTATGACCACTGTGTATAATTGTGTAATCCATAGGCACACACTGTGCAGCCAAGAGAATATTGCACAAATGTCAGTAATGTGTATCATGTTATAACAGCTGTTCTGCTGTGATCTTTGTTTGGTGAAGACACAGGAAAATTCTTACCAGCCATTCACAAAACAAACATTAACCTCATCTTCAAAGTGCAAGTGACACAACTACCTTAACACTTTAACTGCCTGCCACAAAAAAGTGACAAAAGTACAAATAAACCTTTTTTGAAAGAGGACATTGTTTGTACAGCTTTACAAGAATTACGTCGGAGATTTTAAATCCTCTTAGGAAAGACGCGCCGACAATGTGGATAGACAGTGCCACTATCCCAGGCCTCTACTGATAACTATCACCAAGGGAATTGGGTTAAAGGGGGAGGTGGGGGTGTTCAGCAGGCTAGCCAGAAAGCAACGTTAACACAATTAAGCTAGCACAATAAGGCAGGAAACTCATATCACAACATGCTATGTGCACGCCTGAGCGGGGCAAACAGACTGAGCAGGAATGGCCACACAAAGCACGGGGGCCAAAACTGAGGTCAACAGAAGTGTAAGTCGTGTTCTGATCTCTAACAGTTTTCACAGTATAAAAACACAAAAACATCTAAGACTCAATGGAGTAAATATTAACAAATATGAAATGCTGTGTCACTGTCATGTGATTGCACCAACCACAGAAATGGAGGCTGAATCATAATCAAACTCACTGTTAACATCTGAAGTACCATAATGGAAAAGTCACTTGGGCCATCCAGGAGAAAAAACCCGACACTGTGTTGCTGCCAGCTGATGCAGCAGACTGGTTTAGTGCCATCATGGTGACACATTGTGTCAGCAGCAGTTCCCGCCATGTCAGACTTGCAGACACTTCACCTTACAATAATAGTGCTAAAATATTCATTGCACCAGTCTACATGTCGCTATATGTCTATATCTTTGACTTAAGCTACAGTGCTGCCACTTTAAGATTAGTATTATTAATTACTATAATAAATCCGCTATTCAATTTTGTTTTCTGGTCAATATAAGCAGTATTATCTGTGAAAACCTGCATCATTGCTGAACAGACACAGTTTATGCAAATCAGATTTTTTTTCTAATTCTGTCACATTCATCCTCTCCAGCTTTCCATCACAAGCAAAAGCAATTGAGCTCAGCACACCACTCATGTGCATCATTTACAATGACCAGACGTAATAACAGAATTCAACCAGTAAAGTCACCTCATATGATGCTCCACAGGATAAGCATGTCATGCTCACAAGCTGTCATGGAGAAACAACAAGACTATCTGTCACCTCTGTTAATTCCGTAAAGCTTCATTCAGCTTGAAACAACCCAGTGCAGTAAAACTAAACTTACATCAGGAAATCTGTAGTCTACCAATGACTGTCGAACAGCTGACGAAAACATTGAAAACATTTCATCTCAATTAATTTCTGGTGGCGATCAACTGCCAATCATTCAATCAGCATGTTTCACATAATTAGTCGTTTCTTTCACGAAATTACCGACAATAATGAGTAAAACATCCCATTATCATTAATTCTGATTGAGAAAGTAGTAAAATATGGTTACATATTTACGAAACGATTTTCATGACGGCTCTCAAATGTTACAAATATTTCTAAGTACAATAATTGTAACTGCAGAAGTTGAAGCCACAGATACATTGTGTGCAAATAGAAACAGAAACAGAAAAATAAACCCTCAGAAGAACCGGCGGCCCAGTTCTGAGGGAGGACATGCAGCGGGCGCACCTCCACCGGGGCCTCTGGTGCAGAAAATGCGACACACGGACCATCTGTTTTTATCACCATCGCAACACAACACAACTCCTCGTATCTAAGCTAAATGCGCACAAACTGTCTTTAAATGGACGTTAGCTGGTCGGAGACGCCATGATGAATCCATTACGTGTTTTAGACGTTACGACGACAAACACAAAGACACAACCGACCCACACCCACCTCAACACTGATGGACTATTACATCTTTGAGAAACAAACCAGGCGTATTCTTATGTTACTAGCTATTTCTTTAAGGTAATTTACGTTGTTTTTTTTTTACTGGGGCTAAATGACAGGTGGCTAAACGCAGATGGGATGCTGCTGCTGCTGTTTGCTAACGACGCGGCGCCCGCGAAATATACATTTATACACACACAATATGCACACACCGGTCTAAACAAGCTGTACTTACCGTATCCTTTATTTTGTGTCGCTCTAACGAGTGATGCTGCTTAAACGTGTTTGTTAGAAATTTAAATTTAAAAAAAAAACGAGCGAGCCTCCAGCTTCGCGTCGGTCGGAGAGCGCTCAGTGTCTGTTCAACTGGGTCGGGGAGCTGCTGACGTCACGGCACGATGTCATCACGTGACGCGTGGGAATCTCCGGTCGGTCCGCAAGTCACAAGTTTTATCTCGTAACGATGACTGTGTGAGTGAACTCGTTACATTCGTTCGATGACAGATTACACTGCCACAATAAAGGATCGGGAGAGTTTGACACGAGTCCATAGTCATGTGCTTTATTCAGACCCCATGCTGTGCTCACAGTCATGTGTCAGCATCACAAACAATGTTTGCTGCATATAATTAAACAATTATTTGCATATTTTACAGTCATTCCCTGCCTCCTTGACTCATTCTCTACAGTATGGAAGAGTGTTGTGTGGTGAAGAGCTCTGCATTTCTTTCCAGAATTATTCAATTTTCAACAGTCATAAGTCGTTCAGTTCATAGAGTGCAAAAATAGAAATCCCATGTGCTGTCAATTTTGCCAAAACCTAAGTGATATGCAAAGAAAACATTGCAGTAAAACAATAATGACAATAAAAACAGTGTCCTCAGATGCTATGAAGGCACCATGGCAGTTGTCCACTGCTCCTGGCTGGTAAGGGAGGGGGATCTCTCTTTCTGTGGTCCTCCCTGAGGTTTCTGCCTCTCTTCCCCTGTTATAATTTTTTTTGGAGCAGTTTTTCCTCACACTGAATGAGGGGTTAGGACAGAGGGTGTAGCAATGTGCGGACTAAAATGTCCATCAAGACAATAGTAAATTGGGATGTTTGGCTATAGAAATAAAGTTGAATTGAATTTAATTAATCCAGCCTAAGGAGAAACACAGTTGAATAAACTATCAGTAAACGGCACATTGGTGTATGTGATTTAGAATCACACTGGATGTTTGGGACATACAGACAGTGAAAGGCTATCCCTGTCTCTATGGGTACAATCTGCACAGAAAAAAAGGTGTGCAACAGTCTTACTAGTTGACTTGCTCACTGTTGTGAGTTCCAAAACACCCCAAACATTTAACCAGTGATGAGACTGATGTTATGGGTTGAAGGGACGAGTTTGAAGCAGGTTGTCCAATGCAGTCTTGTTGATGGTGCCATAGGCCTGGGAGTAGCTGCCGAGTTTAGAGCGAGGGTCACCTGCAGCCGCCACATTACAGTTTGCCTGAAACACTTTCTTGTTGAATCGTTGTGGCGGCCGAACCTCACAAGCCTGAGAGTTAGATCGCTGGTTCTGCATTAGAAGACAAGAAACAAATGTTGACTGAGTACACAAGAAACAATGTACAATTTACTCTGATAAAGTATTTCTGCTCCACTGATCTCAGATACATGCTGATAGAGTTGCTAGTATTTTAAATCAATAAGTCAATAATTAATCTTTATCTCATATTTTATCAGTGGTTAAGTGGAACAAACCAGGCAGGCTGGTGTGATATTCAGTCCAGAGGCCAGAGGTAAGTCATCTTTGCGAACGAGTGGGTTGCTCTGGATCTGGGTCAAGGTCCGGGAGAAGGAGCGGTTATGTGCCACAGGGGCTGAGCGCCCCCGCTGGAGAATCTGAGCCATGGACTGGAGGAGGAACAGCAATGGGCAGGATTAAACTGTCAGCTATGAAAACAACGTGGAGAAATCAAAGAGGGAGTTGACTGTACAGCCAAAGAGTGCCGAATAGTCGGAGGTTTGCACCGTTACTTACTAGGGATGTAACATTCAAATCAAATCTTTAAAATGAACGATGAGAACTGAGTCACAGAGATGTGACACATGTTCTCTATAGTATATGTATGAGTAACTATAGTATGAGTTGTAAAGTACTTCAGGTGAACATACCAGGTAGGGTAGCAGAGTTGTATATTTACACTTATATCATGTCCTTCTAGTTTGATGAAAGTATTGTTTGTTGAGTTATTCTATCCAACATGACAATCGAACATTGTCACCAGTGATTTTTTTGTTGATAAAAATGCATTTTTGTAATAAAGAGCCAGTCTTTTGAACGTCTCCCTTCAAAGAGCCATAAATCCCACCTATTACTTACCAAACTAGCCTTGCTGGCATCTCTTGGTGATGGAATGATACTTCCACCAGCTGCTTGTTTCCTGCTAGCTGGCATAGAGTGGCAGCGAAGGGGAAGAGATGCTTGACTCGGAAAATCTGTAAGACGGAACGGTGAGTTTTCACTCTGAAGAAATATGCCCGCATATTTTTTGGCGGAAGAGCTGCACCGTTGAGATTTTTCTGTGAAACCACTGAGGGAGGAAATTCTACATGTTTACACACAAATAACTACCAATGACATTTTACTTCAGTACAGAGGAACTCAAACTAAGCAAGTATCTGATCTGAGCCATTCACTGCCAGCGTCTGTTGGTGACACTTCAAATTCATTGAGTACATTCATTCAGTCGTACTTGGTGCATGTGTGATCGGGTTATATGTGCATTTTCCCAAATCTGGTAGCGTTGAGGGGCTTCTCGTCTTCTCCACAGCAAGCGGAGCTGATGCATTCGCAGGCCCAGGTTTGGCGACTCCTGCATGTGAGGGCACGTGCTGCGTCTCATCAGCATTTTTGAGTGGAGTCGTTGCTTCCTTGTCAACATTGTGACCACCATTCACTGCCACTGGGGCCTTGTCCGCTTTTTCTTTCCCCTTGGGCTTGTCACTGCTACAGACGCCGCTTCCATCCTTCTGTTGGATCAGGCTGAACACCCCCTGATTGTTTTTCCACTCCAGTATCATCTGCAGGTAAAAAAAAAAAAGAAAAAGTTAAAATTAAAAGTCTTATCAGGAAATTTTCCAGAATTTATTTCAAATTTTCTTCCAACCTCATAAAGTTTGTTGCGGTATTGAACGACAGATAATTTCACGTCATCATCGACTGACAGCACAACATCATAGTTAAGAGATGGTTCCTTGGCTGGCTTGTGGAACCTTCAGGGACGGAAAAAACATTTATGGTAATACAGAATCCAAATCAGGACACACTTATTCTCCTGAGTCTAGTATAAACATTATCAAAACAAGCTTAGGAACAGGTTTTCCAATACAAGTCTGACTTCAGTTATTCACTAAACCTGATTTAATCTATGAACCAATGAATTGCAATACATTCTTTTTTATTACCTGGATACATATGGGTGCTGGAGGGCTTGTTCCGCGGTCAGCCTCTTGTCTGGATTGAAAACTAGCAAACCACTCAGCAAGTCCAGACCGTCTGCCGGCGCCGATGGCTGGAGGAGATCCTCCAACGGCACATGGGGTCTAGAGGAGGAAAAGTAACTGTTTTTGGTTTGTTCAAAAATCAAGTTCTTTGATTGACTGTGTTGGATGGATACTGGGGAAGTACCCCTGACAAGGTCAGACAGACTAAAAACATGTTCATACTTCATTATCCCCAGTCAACTAAAACAATGAGAAAAGATTTTCTTACTTCAGCAACATTTTGTGAATGACAGAGGATCCATATTCAGACTTGATGGAGCGAATATCTGAAAATCCAATTGCATTTCCTTTGTCATTCATAATTCATTTTGCCCTCAGGCAAATGTGCACATTTATTGTTGAGGTCTTAAATCACCATCTTGGCTGGGGGGTGGGATGGCACGCATGATCTTCTCCATTTGATTGATGGTGGATGTCCCAGGGAACAGGACCTTTCCCAGCAGCATCTCTCCCAGGATACAGCCGAGGCTCCACATATCCACCCCCTTAGTGTACCTGGACAAAGTACTTTCACTTAACACTCACTTTTTCCTCAAGTCTGAGTTGTGTGTGTATGACAGGTCGAGCAGAGGATACAACCACTGATGCTCACCTAGAGGATCCCAGTAAGATCTCAGGGGCTCTGTACCACCTCGTCGCCACGTACTCCGTCAGCGCTGGATTCCCACTGTCCTCTTGGATCTGGTTCAGCGATCGAGCCAGGCCGAAATCACAGAGCTTGACGACACAGTCAGCGTCCAAGAGCACGTTGGATGGCTGCATTAAAACACATAACCGCATTAGTCTTCACAAGAAATCACAATCAATTAGAGCATTTACTAAAAGTAATGAGCACACTAACTTAAACATATTAGTATTTCATATGCAAATATAAATGTAATAATTCAGTATATTTCACTTTATATAATAAATTGACACAGACAGCATGACAGGAATCAATAACATAGACATATAATAGATAGGTAGAATAAGGAATAATGTGTCTTTCTGGTACTTTTGTAAAATAGTATCACATTCAGTACCTTCAGGTCTCTGTGGATAACGTTCCCTGAATGCAGATATTTGATGGATTTTAGGAGCTGGTACATCACATAACGTATGTGGATGTCTTTCAGTAAGGTTCCTTTATTTATCACTGCATTCAGGTCGGTATCTGGTTCAAGCACATGAAAAAAGTCAGACACAATTTCAACGGCTGCGGTGTCAGCCAGCATAGACTGGAACATTTCAGGTATGGTCAGAACCGACAAGTGGCTAGAAAACACGTTCCTCTGGAAGGACACACACAAAGCCCCCGACCCCACAGCATCCTGAACATAAAATGTGAGACACAGCCTGTTTCTGCGCTGCTGGTCATCAGTCGTGGATTGTGCTGCAGAGATGAAGAAGCCAATCTGTAGACTCAGCAGTGCCACAGTGATAGTGCAGGCAGCCAACGAAAGCAGAAGCTCGCTGATACACACCATGTTGTACTGCTGTGAGCCTGAATGACGAGTACTTCCTAATGCGCTCAGCTGACAAATATGGCTCATCTAGCAGCACTGCAGCTAAACAAAACTCACCCATATATTCAAAGACGAGATAAATGTCTTTATCATTTTGAGCTCTGATGACATTTCGAAGCTGGATGATGTTGGGGTGACCTCCGAACTCCTGCACACAGAACAAAGGGATTTAATAAAGAAAGAAATCACTCAGACAGAAACACACTCAGCGGGTTTAAACATTAAGTACCGGCAGGAATTGTGTCAAGGTCTTGTGCACCACATGGTTTCAGTGCAGGTTACATAACGGTGCACTGTTATGAGGTGAAACCTGTGACAACAACACTGGAGTTTCACTGGAAGATGACATCTGGTTCAGGTACAGTGGCACAGCTGACAGCTACATACATTATATGGATGTTGGTCAATGACACAGTGTGGAACATTAGTAATTTTTACATTCTAAACCCCATGAAAACCTGTAACCTGATAAAAAAAAAAGCAGTCTCCGGCTACAAATACTGCATCTATTTATTTATTTACCTGGAGGAACATGATTTCTCTGAATGTCCGCTGCAAAAAGAAAAAAAAACATCAGGATATGAACTCCACAAGCACCACTCGGCAATAAACTGTGTACACACGCACCCACACAAACGTCCCATTTAATCATTAGCCAAACCTTTTTGGACTGAGATAAGTGAGCCATACACATACAGATCAGCCAGTGATGCTGTCAAGTGAAGTTTGGTTTTACGTAACTATTTTCGTCATACATTCCTTTATGCACACACCTGGGCATCTGTCCTGTTTCTGAAGGCATCAAATATCTTCTTCACAGCCACAACTTCGGCCGTCTGCCTGTCAATCGCCTTCCATACGATCCCGTAAGCCTGGGAAACAGAGGCAGTGATCACCAGGAAGAGTCCCACAGGAATCTATTTGAACTGATTTATCTGCTGTTTCAGAAAGGATGCAGACAACTGGGAAACAAACAAAAATCGTGAATGATTCCTGCTGTAAAAACACAATGTGGCCCACAATGTGTGTGTGTGTATGGTGCAAAGCTGAGGTCTATGATGTAATATCATGGATCTAAGGTAAGGTGTCTAGCTGGTGGAAAAGCAAATAGGCCTTGAGAGTCCCGAGTTGATCTAACCCGACTCTGGCACCAGGTTTGATGGTTGCAGACACTTACAAACCTCTTTACGACTCCACGTCCAGCTACACAGTGCTGCTCATAACCTGTTTACCTGTTACAGCAGCACAAAGGATGCTCCTGTCTCACCTGTCAGCTGCCAACAGGTTGAACAGCTGTGTAATGACAGTCCCAACCACCCCCCCTCACCCCCTCCCACAGGAAAGGCTGGTTGCAAATGAGGTGTACACGTGGCAGTGAACCAGCTGACCACTGACAGCACAAGCAGCAATTTGTAATTCTCCCGTGGAGAGTCTATGGAAACAACCCGGCCTGGTTTTGTCATTCTGTGGCAATGGTACAAGTGGGGAAAAACAAGACTCCTGGGCTGATCAGCTGATCTGCAGCGCAGGAGATTGTCCTACCAGAGTGCATAAACCCTTGGCTTACAACAAGAACCTGAACTATGTAGAGGTTCAGGAATTGCTCGTCCAGGAGCGGTCAACACTGTGCACAGGTAAACTACATAGACAGGATTTTTAGGTTGCAAAATGTATCTCGAAATAAAACCTATAAATGGTATCCTTGTCAAATATGCATTAAGTTTCATTCACAGTACAGGGTTTACCCACCACCACCATCAGTATGAATCCTTTAAATTGAGGGTTTTCAAAACACTTACCCCTTTCCCAAGTCTTTTCTTGACTTCATATTTTAAAGAGATATGTTCCTCCACCTCAGACACGTTTGTTGATTTGTATTTTTTGCTCATTTTGAAGAGTTCCCACTCCTGCTAGGACGAAAAAAGCAATATCCAACTCACAAGAATGAAGTTAGACAACATATTAATCATGACATGACAACAACGGATACCTGTTAGCGGTTGACCGTCTGACGCCGATGCTCCGATACAAGCCTCCGAGTCGGAGCCGCATTTCCTTTGAAGCACTGCTTCCAAACTTGCTTTGGTGCGTAAAAAAATCACGTGACCGATGACGTCTGACGCAGTAACCGCTTCAGGTGCCTAAATGACGTCGCTGGTTCAAAGCGGACCCAATCAACTGGCCACTCAGTCAGTCTGTACAAAAAATAATCTACTCCACATCATTCACACAAACCCAAGTTACGCTGGCACATGTATTTGCTAATTTCCCCACCAGGTGTCGCTGAAACGAAGCATTGGATGAATGAACCTATGTTCGATACAGTGGTTCATTTGGACATCACTACTGTTTAGCTAACAACAATGCACTGGCGGACCCGCAGGCAAATTGTCCACGTCACGTCGCTTACTTTTCCAGTAACGTGGTGTCGTGGCGCCGGCTTCACTTCTACTAAATGTCACGAAATATTACAATAATATTTACAAGTGAAACTCTTTTCCAACTGTCTCTTCTGCTGCTGCAAACGTAGCAACGACCTGACTACTTTCTCTGTCGTGAGTTGTCGTCCTGGAAACGAACTCAGGACTGTCTGGTTCTTAAAGGAGCCGTCACACAAATACTTCCTGCTCCGGCTCCTCGGCTGTTGTCATGTCGTGGAGTCTGGGAGGACTTGGGGACGACCCGACATGGATGGAATGAATGAATGAACAGATATATAACTTGACTATATACAGTATATAAAATAATGACATTTTGTCCACAATATTCATACTGAATACAATTAATTCAGTATACTAAGTCTTTATATAATTATCTTGGGGCAATTATCTATGATATAGTAAATAGTTACAGAAGTGTGTGGTCAGAACAGAAGCATTTTATCCAACAAAAATAAAAATCGTATTCATTAATAGGATTAATTAACACATGAAACAAAATACGCTAGATGTTTATTTTACAAGTTTATTTCTAAAAAGAAGTTATATTCTTTATTTTAAAAATCAGATATTTACAATGCAAATATTGATCATAAATATGTTTCCCAAATGGTGTTTGAGGGTTGAAACATATTTAGGAAGACAAAATCCAAAAAAAAAAAAAAAAACAGATTCACCTCTTGTTTGCTCACTTCATGTGGACAAACCTTCACTTCCATACTGATGGTTAGACATGTTGACTGGTGACAGATCTACAAACATGTAATGATCAAAACAAACATTTTCCCACCATCCTCGTGTAAGATGAAAGTCCAACTAATTAGTTCAGAGATATTAACTGTGTCAGCCTATTTATCTACTAAAAATGGGTATTCTACAGTGGAAAAAACACGCAAGGTAGGCAAATGAAAAGAGGTGTCAGGTAGTGGATACAACAGAGAAAAACGTTCTTTTCTTTCCAATATTATAAAGACACTGGCTGTCATTACCTTTTCTTCATGTGCACATCTTGTCCAATCTAGCAAAAACAGCCAGTACTGAAGGACTGATCGCACAAGTTTGATGGGTAAAAAGACCAGAAGAGGAAGTCACAGCAGAGGGGAGAAACGTTGCTAAGAACTCTGACAGCTTGACATTGCAGAGTGATTCATGTAAAAGAGGCATATGATCATATGTACAGACAAAGTTTAGGAGGGTTATGAGACAGAATACCTATCCAGAGACAAATGCACCCCATACAAAACAACCATACAGAGAAAATTGAGTGTTTCTTTTTTCTTTTTAACTTTACACATGTGAGGTCCACTTCGGAGGGATGTTTTAGGAGGAGTGGAGAAAGCGGTTGAAGGCGTTGTAGGCTGATTCCAGGTCGAACAGCATCTGCCGCACCTGATTATCATCTAGCTCGTCGGAGGCAGACATGCTGCTGAGGGTGGTCAACCTGAGAAAGAAGCAAGAAAACCTGTGATCCACTGTAACTCCATCTGAATGAACTGTCTGAATGTGTAAAATAAAAAAATATATATTATTAAATTATTATTAAATATTCAAGTAAAAAGCTAAATTAAAGTGAAGCAAGGAACAGCTTTTAACAAAAGAATAGGAAATGTACTGTCAAATGTGTGAGCTCAAGAAACTTACCAGAGGCTGACTTTGTCCTTGGCCTCTGAGTCTGGAGGCATGTTGCTCATCCTGTTCATCGTTTCCATCAGCTCTCTGAGGTCTGGTTGAATCTAATCAAACAGAAATGAAGGTATGCAATAAGGAATTTATTGTCAAGACTGCTTAAAAGTAAACAAGTGTGTCCAAACAATATGATCTTACCTCATCCATGGCTCTGATCTCCAGTCTCAGCTTGTCCATCACTGTGATAAAGAGCTAACGAGAAAATAAAAGGAGAAAAATATTCAAATGGTTCTCAAGTTCTCAGTGTCTGCAGCAGGCTAGATCATCTTCTGTGCTCTAGTAAAAGTTGACAGTAGTTACATTTGGCATTTTTCCATATATATATACAAAAGAAGAGAGAGCACATACTGAGACAATGTCTGCAATGCAGCGATTCAAGTTGCCCTTGTCGTCTTTGATGGTGATTGGTCGATCCTCTTTAATTCTTTCCATGGCTAGTGGGCAGTCAAGCTGAGAGAAAAAAAAAATCAGAGATAAGTGTTTATAACAAAACGCTGATGTCACCAACAAGACCGATGTGAGGGGATGCTCATCTGTACATCAGAACTCACTCTGTATTTCCTGCAGAAATCATCAATGGAGCCCACATCAGAGCCCTGCACTTGCTTGAACGCAGCCTTGTACTGAACCAGCAGTCTGGAACACGAGGCCGTGTACCTTAACCAAAGACATCATAGCCATCATTGTCTGAAAGATTTAACACAACACATTAACAGATGTGTAACTCACTCGTTTGGTGTGACGCAGTCTTTGATGTAAGCTTTCTCCAGGGCCTGGAGGGTCTTGACAACAGCAAATAACTCGGCCATGTTATCATACCTTAGGAACAGAAATAACACAGTGGTAAAGTCACATTATGTATCCTAAATGTAACTGTGTCTTAAATTAGACTGGCCAATGTACTGGACACTCACTTCTCTCGTTCTCTCGCATTTTTGTATAATTTCACTTCCTGAAATGGCATGTAACATTTCATTTATTGTTAGTACTTGCTCTTTCAGTTTTGTGTTAATGAGGTAATGGGTTGGTGAAAGTCTTTTTAGGATTTTTTTGTGATGAGTAACTCACCTCATACAACTCTGGTTTATTAGCTGGGGCTGTAAGTAAAAGGTTATTACTGGGAGTTACTGGACTTTATTCTTGTACTTGTAGAGTTTGCATATCTTGTTATAAAATGAATTATAAAAATATTCAAGTCTTACCTCCTCCAACACCTCCTGTGACTGGTATCCCATGAAACATGATGCTGGTGTTTTCAAGATTGATCTGAAAATAAGTTAAGTCACAGACAGTTTGGTAAGGTTTGGACTGGAAAACAAAAACACGCATCTGATCCTGAAAATGAGCATATACAAAAATATGGATTTAATTATCTATGACTGAAACTAATTGACATGTCATTATTGTACGGGTTAATAAAGCTACGTATTTCAATTAGGCATTTAAACACTGTCCTGACTTGAAGAAATAGTACTATACATACATTGCTGGAGTTGTTAATATGTATGTGAGAAATACAACCCATAAGGAAACTTTATATAACACCACTGTTTTCAACCAAACTCTTGGTGTGGTTGAAAATGTTTGCTTGATTGACATCGGTTGCACTGGCAGGACATTCTAATCGTAAATGAGTATTACTAATCGAATATCTTCTAGCAAAGAGAGAGCCGTTCACCTGATCTCATCCTATTTTGATAAACTAGCTAGCTTGGAGTTAGCTGCGGTGGCTAGCTCGAAAGCACTTCCTTAGCGAACTGCAAGCACTGGGATGTATAGGTTACGAGTAATAAATTCATCTGTTCCAATCAATTCCCGGGTAATTTGTCATGACAAGCATGTTTTTCATACTTTCATTAACAACAGTCAATCAGTTAAATTAAAAACACCGACCACTCACCTCTTTCTCTAACACTCGGTGACGTCAAAGTAAACACACCCTCCTGTGAGGACCAGCAAACGTGAAAATAGTGTTGGGTTCCCACCGCGCCTGACGACAAATCGAACGTTTAAAAAGCATGACTGTGGTACAATGGAACTAATTATTTATTATTTGTGATGAGACATCTCTAGTTTTTAACTTGTCATTGAGAGCAAAAAAAATAATAATTTAGTATATTTTCATACAGTCATCCGTCAGAGACAGCCCTCCACCGAGGCGCCAAACTCAAACAGATACGAGACAAAACCCTGGACAAAAGGTTATCTAAAAGAAAGCTAAATAAGTAACATTTTTAAAGGAACTGTCAAGATATTCGTCAACTTCATGAGGTCAGTTTTATTGTGGTATGCTCTTTTGGGTTACGCCGTTTGGTTTTAGTGTCTAATAGCTGGCACAACAGTGGTCATTGCACAGTGTGGTAGTTTCGAACACTAATGTTCTTAACTAACTAACTAAAGCTTAAATGAATAACTTACAACAGTATTTGAAATATCCAATTGTTTGTCAACAACTGTGCGCCTCAAATTGCAAGAAGTGTTTTTCCCCGATGTGTTGCAGCTCTTTTCCTCTGACATGATGACGTCCAAACCAGAGCTGCAGACCTCTGCACAGGACGACTGTGGTGTGTGGCTGGATCCTGTGCAGTTGAAAGGAAAAACCAAACAGGTAACGTATGCAGATCTGTGTTTGAGATGGACATCACGAACTATGTATTATCGAGTGAAATTACGTTTTCTTTTTCAGAAAAGAGTCCGTCGTCCCATCTCTAAGTTGCTGAATCCATTTGCAAAAGGTGGAGGATACAGTTTGGCTGTTGCACTCAACTTCACTCAGACCAAAATCGAAATGCCAAAGACCAAACAAAGCTCCATATCAACCTTCTTTGCACCTCAACGCAGAAGTAAGCTTAAAACTCTGGCCATAAGCCTGCTCATATATCCCAAATTTCAAAATTGGGCTGAAGCTGAATTATTTGCATTTGCTGCAAACGTTTTGGTAACATAATGTTGTCTTATTTCTTCAAACAGTCCTCAAGAAGATGTCTTCAACTGGAGCATGTAAATCTAGCTCATTTCAGTCCACTGCACGATCTACCTTAACTGATACCACACACACATCAAGTGCTAAACGCGCACGTGAAATGGACTTTGAACTTTCTGAGTGTTACAACTCTGAGGAGCATCAAGAAAATGAGGCGGAAGCAGTGGCATGGCGGGACCAGGATGAAGACGACAGTTTTGAAATCATCTATGGTGAAACTGAAGAACAATTTGAGGAGATAAATGTACCACAGAGGAAGAGGAGGCTTGCTGACGCTTCATCGTTGCCAGTTGGCAGTTCAGCTCTCCCTCAGGCGTGGAGTCAGGACCCGTTGATGGCCTGTAGCCAAGATTCTAATACTGAATTTAACGTGATTAATCAGAAAAACACCTCAGTAAAGAACTTGAACAACTCTGAGATAACTCCCCTCAATTGTCTGCAAAGTGAGGAGGCCTTTGGATTTCAGATGGATGTGGAGGGAAGAACCTCCACTCAGAAATCCTTTGCACTCTCTACACCATCTCGGATAAATGACGAGAAAGAAAATGTTAGTTTGTCGTCGCTTTCCCCAAGCAAGCGCTCACCTCTCTGTCCTCTCAAAGCAGCGAATCCATCACCTCTAAAACGTGTCCCAGAACACCTGTGGAAGAATGCTGATGATACACATGACACAATCGAGTCACAGATCATCTGGGCAAAACCGAGGAACTCCCCTCTGAAAAAACACGCAGCACAGCACCAAGGCAGAGAGGCCGACGACGACAGTCTGGCTGTGCTGTTCACTCAGGACTCTGAGGGCTTCAGGGTGATTGCACATCGTGGTCGCAAACTCAGGAGTCCACTGAAGGATCAGAGTAACACAAGCACTGGAACAGCCAGAAGAAGTTGTGCATATAAATATCTGAATAAGGAGGACGAGGAAGATGAATTTCTCTTTACTCAAGACTCTCAGGGAAATATGGTGATCAAACACTGAAAGAAAGAAAACTACCAGCAGTTTTTGTGCTTCTTTTACTTCGTGCTTTCACCACTTCCTTCTGTAGATCCTTTGTCTTTGTGTATTTTTGTGATGCTACATTATTTTCTCCATCCGTATCCAACAAACTAAAACACACAAGAAATTGTGTTTTTCTTTTATTTGAAAAATGATACACAGTTACATCAATTTTACTTCGGTGTCATTAAAGGTTTTTTTTTAAAAGCACCAGTGGTGTAAATTATCCTCTTTGCTTGTACCTCATGCTACATCTTAATACAAAACGGAGCAGTGATCAAAGCATTACACACACTAGACTTACAGTCCTGTTTTTAAGGCACACCAACTTCTAACCGGATATACAGTGTTCACAGAAACTACCTGAATATTAAGCACTGAGTCCGGTGTCTGGTTGTTTTTCCCCTTCAATCCTATTAATTACTTAGCGTACACTGATATGCATTGGTGATGTCTCCCATTAGTAACTGAGACACATTTAATTAGAAAAATGCCAAACTATCCTGTATACGTGTCTGCTTGCCGGCTGCTAAATCGTTGGTTATATACTCTTACATGGCTGCCTTTAGTATGATGGCACAGTGATGTAACATTGACTAAACATAAGAGATGTGTTACAAAAACTACTGCTATAGATGTGTGTTGTAGTGTATTGTTAAATTACAAGCAAGAGTTTGAAAAGTGCCAGTGAGGAAACCAACAGGGAATCTACTGCTGCATGTCAAACTGACTATTTCTACGTGTGAAGTTCAAAGATGGTGGCGGTGGTGGTGGTGAAGGCATTGATCAGCCTGCGATCTCACTGGGTTCTGTGACCAGTTTGGACCCATTCCATACAGTCTTGAACTGCTCGGGAACGGGGAATTCTTTCTGTAAACAGCAAGATTAGCAGCAGATTAGTTTCAAAGGACAGGCAGGAATGAAACCAGCCAACAAAGAATAAAGGACGTTTGCAGAAATACATATCAGAACATTTCACCGCATACAGGGCAGTGACACTGCTTGTGATTCTGCCAAAATATCTCCAGACACTTACGTAGTCGTCACCATCTGGAATCAGGATGTTCATCTCAGAGCTCTTGGCACTGACAATGTCACAGTTTAACGAGTCTTTACTCAGGTAGACCTGGCATCCCTCCGTTTTGTTGATGGACATGGTGGGAACTGTGCCCAACACCTAAAGATAGACACACCCCAAGTCATATAAACCACAAACGAATATAGACGTACACAAAATACCACTGCAGGTGCTCACCTGTAACTGAACAGCCTTACAGTTGATGATCTCCACGATCCCGACGACATTCTCAAAAACCAGACCCAGCTTCTGACAATTGTCTGCAGAGTGAACACACACACACACACACACATACACAATAGACACAAAAAACCAACAAGGTCGCCAAATGAAAGGACTCGTCCCTCAGCTCACCGATGATGATGGAGTTAATCTTCCCTTTGATCTGCACGGTGCAGCTGTTGCAGCTGAAGACGTACACCACTTGTTTCAGCTCCGTCTCCTCGATCACCAGGTCGTGTTTCTGCTCAAAGTTTTCCTGCAAGAAGAAAAACTCCATCCACTGACCTGTGACATCGCACGAAACACCAGCTATGGTTGGCCGGTTTATTCATTGTGACAGTAATTATTTCCCGTACCACCCTCCATTTCTTCCCCTCCAGCTCCAGCAGAGGGGGTCTTCTTTGGACGCTGGCAGCTGTAGGGGAGGTGACAGGTGCAGCGTTCTTGCTTTTGGTCGGGGGTGCTTGGGTGCGCAGATTTGGGTTCTTATGGGTCTTCTGGTCGTCTGAGACATGTTTTAGACCTATATGGAAGAAGTGAACCACCAGTTAAATCATTCTCCATTTCTAATTGTGCTGTTCAATTCAATATTCAACGAATAGTTCCTCTCTTGACGACACTCTCAATAAGATTTAAAGTCAGTTGGCTGATATTTTCTGTGTGTACCGATCCCCAACCCACCCTTGGTGATGTCCAAGCCCTGGTTGAGCTGACTGAACAGGGCTGAGTGCTGGGCTGCTGCAGCGTCAGTCTGAGGCTGCGAGGCATCGTCTGTGAAGACTGGAGGGGGGCCAGGGGGAGGAGGAGGTGGTGGCGGAGGCGCACTGGGAACCTCAAAGAGGGAGGCGGGAGCGATGGGGCCCTGTCGGGTGACGAAAAGCAAAACTTAGGTCACAGCGTGTCAAAGATTCAGGTGTGACAGGTGTTCTGCAGTTATAAAACTCTCCATTAGGGGGAGTATTGCACAAGATGTGACAGATCACTGACTGGTTTTAACATGTGGAGTGAGATATTGAGTTTCCCATCACGTTTGTCGTCAGGGTGTTAAAACCATGTTCGTCCTCTCAACCCGCCGACCCCTTGTAGAAGCGACATGTTGTTTACACAGTGTGAAACGGCTGCAACTGTTCATCAAATCAAAATATTTTAGAGGGTTTTGTATCTTTTTATACACAACATTGAACTTTACTTGATATGTTTGGGATCTTGGCAAGAATTCGAAATGAAATGAGAATAAATACTGTAAGAATTTAATATAATACACTTACATACATATGCTGTACATTTATGTGCAGTATGTACAGATGTGTGTTAGTTAATTCTTTTTTTTTTCATATTGGGTTCCATCATCCGCTGTGCGTTTATCCTGAGCTCATGCTTGATGAGGCTACAGGAGGACGACAGCTGCGAGGAATATTTGACAACTCGTGGTGAGGAGCGTGTCACTGAAGCCGGCAGATGACCGCTGCATTAAAGGGGACAGTTTAGGTTACGCCGCGGGCTGCATGTGCACACAGGCCCTTTGTGGAGAACTTCTGTGAAGAGAACCTTCATTCAAGCAAACTCTGTCGACCACCTGTTCGCTCCCCACACTCGTCAACACACACACACACACACACTCTAGCTCTCTTGTCTGACAGCGGGAGCGACAGCTGACACACACGCCAGCTCTCAGGTTTCTGCGTGCAGGAAAAACACATGTGAGTCACAGTTGTCGATATTAGTTCCGCTTACCGTTTTCAGGATTACTCATTTGAAGATTTAAAGATGGATGCCACAGTTATCTTAACTTAGCATAAGGAAACAGCCCGGTTCACCTAATTAACCGATGAACACAATATTTGTAATTTGTGATCCACTCGGAATCCACAGTGTGAATATTTTATAGTTAATTTTTGTCCTTCCTCTTTTCGACAGACAAGCTCCGTGTCAACCAGCTCTCAGCCCGGAGACTACACCTCCAAAAATGTACATTTATACATTAAGTAAAGTACAGGGCAGCTTAAAGGTTTAAGGAAGTCACAAACGGTGATTTTAAACATTAATAACATATCAGGTGTTGGCAGTTGGGTTTTGTGTTAAGCTGCACTCTTAAATTATTAAAATGTATAAAGTTCCATGTGGATTCCTGGTGTGTGTGTGTGTGTGTGTGTGTGTGTGTGAGTGAGTTCTATGAAGAACAGCAGAGTTCAGTGAGTGGAGAGAAACGCACTCATTCATTCATGTTCTCCACTCAGGTTTTATGTAACCGGCGGCTCTATAACTAAAAATGGAAGTGTACGCAAAAGTTAACCCGAGCACTGATATGAAAACATCAAGCTCTGCCAATGGAAACAAAGTAAAAACACCAGTGAAATAACAGAAGATAGTGCAGAGAGATGTGTTGTATTGTGAGGATTTTCTTTCTCTAAGATTGTTTGAATATGATGATGAAGACAAACTCCGTGATGAGGCCGTGAAGTTAGAAAAACACAATGTGAGGCGATAACAACTCACACTCTTGCTCCAGACCAGGCCGGTGGCGTGGTGCTGCTTGATGAACGACTGCATCTCCGTCCAGATTGACAGGTACGAGCGCACCCAGTCCACATGGCGCCTGTCGCTAAGAGAGGGAGGAGGGAGGAGGGCGTGGAGACAAAGGTGTCATGGAGGATGAGGGAAGGACGAGGTTGTTACCCACGAGGGAGGTTTAGATACATAAATGAGACATCATATGAGACATTTTGAAACCTTGAGAGCACTGTTGGTGTCAAACGCCGTTGAAACCTGACTCCTACTTACGTCTCCTTGTAGTCTTTCAGCACTCTGTTGGTGTAGAAGGTGGCAGCGTCGTTCATCTCTTTCACGTAGGGACCCGGCTTCTGACTCTGAGAGGTGGATTTCATGTGTTAACATGCTGGTCTGAGTTGCGGGAAGAGCGGCGAGGTCAGAAATGCCTCACGCAGAACATCATTTGGCAGAAAGAGACGACTGGAACGTGTTTTCGTAGACAGGATTGTTCTGCTGACAGCAGATGACGGTGCCCAGATCCAGGGGAGGGGGGTATTGGTATTTCAAGTGGAGTAACTTTCATCTTTATATAAATGATTTTCTCTGAAGTGGACATTGGATACTGATGATGTGACACAATGAGTTGAAAAGACAAAAAAAGATGAGTGCCTGTCTGATTATTTGCCCCTGACATGTGTCTGTTGCGTGTCGTCGTGCACGTGTAGTGTGCTCGTACCACGGCCACCCAGCCCAGAGCGGGGATGCTCTCACTGACGGCTGACAGATGGTTGAAGAAGTCACTGCCACGGTTTCGTTCTCGGAAGCTCTGGATCTCCTGGATGTGATCGGAAATGGGTTTCAGCAGGTCATGAAGCTCCAGCTGAAACAGAGGGTAAACACATTAGTATTAGTATTATCTATTATCACAGTATAATCTGTATTATATATATCTATATATACTATATCATAGTATTATCTATTATCTATTCACAGATTATTCATGTCCTCTGTAATCATCATCAATCCAGCAACTATCTCAGTTTGATGTTCAATACTATACAACAATTACTATTCAATACAATAACAGTTACAATGCATATGGGAATTTTTAAGAGCAAATACTCATAAATACATTTCCTTTGAACACAAGCAAATCCTAATAATAATAAAACGGCGTATATGATTTGATGAAAACTTGCAGTCAACCTTAACCTGAGTATGTTATAGAACATATTACACCTTTAACCCTTTAACGCCGCCCATATCTCCGGCGTCACATTGGCGCGAGTATACTTTGGAGTACTTCATGACTATTTGAAAACCATCTATCCTAGATATAAACTACTATCAGAAAACGTGGAACAGTTACTGAAGGCTGAGAAGTTGCACTCGGTTCCCCGAGCTGGAGCGAGGAACGAGCTAGAAGGAGAAGAGAACGTCCAGCGGCTTGGAGAAGGAGAAAATGTCAATTGGTTCCTAAAAATTGAGGACATCCATGTTGCTGTCATTATGAAAATCCCATTCCTTCTGAAGCCAGGTAATCATTACCGTAATGACAGCAATTTGGCTGTGAAGTGCAACCTCTCAACTTTCTCTGATTGCGCAGATAGTCCTGTGATTATGGTACTCCAAAGTAATCTAGCGCGAATGTATCAGGGGCGATACCGTCGGCGTCGAGGGTTAATTTGTTCTAACGTGCCACAGATAGTTTCGATTTCCCAACCCGCCATGCTGTTTTCCCTGCAGCTCCGTGCCAGCCAGTAATTCCTGAACCAAAGGACACGCAGGACACCAACTACTTTTATAAGCAGGAGCCTTTTTCCATTGGACCCTCCAGATCCCAGCATCAGCAGAGGTCGTCTCCCAGCTTCCCTCCACGTTCACTCCCTTCTCACAAACATTCCTCTGGAATGGGGAGATCCCTCTGGCCTTGTAAGGCTTCCCGCTCCTCCACAGTTTACAGTTTACCTTTCACACACAGCCGCGGCTTTCTTACTCTGATCTGCGGTGAACCGATTATTGACTTAGTGAGCCGTACCAAGGTTGTTTCACTACTCTGCAACACTTGAATGTGTTGCATTAATGGTGCATTGTTTTCTTTTATTGTTGTGTATTTTATTCTTTATCTGTACGGTGACCTTGAGCATCATGAAACACACCTATCAATGAACTTGATTATAAAAGAACTGCAATGTTTTTGATAGAAAATATAGGTCACCTTGGAGGTCACCTTGTTTTGTCCCTAAAAACAACAAATGGACATGAACTCCATTCTGGCAGAGGTTCTCTGCTCCTCCAGCTGCTTTCATTCCCAGAGCCCAGTTCTACCTCTCAGCTTTGTGGGGACTTCATCTCCTCCCATTCATCCCAGTAGGGATGTTTGCTGAGCAGGAATGTGGGACGGGAACACATCAAGAACGGAGGACAATTCATTCCTCAAACTGCTTTTCTTGCAAGTTTCTCTGACGAGGACACGCCGCTGCCTGATGGCGTTAGCTGTTCCCGACTGACAAATTCATTCATCATTCAAAGTACAAGTGAACACAGAGAGAGAGAAAGGCTGGTAAACATCTGGCATCATGTCAGAGCGCAGTTGATCTTCCACTAAAGCCTCTCTGGAAAAGATGAACGGCCACTTTCCTGGGCAACAGATTCGGCTATTGTGATGTTTTGTTTTTGTCCTGTTCATTTTTGATAGAAGAGCAAAGAATCCGATGTCATTCTGGGCACGAGCTTTGGCATCTGCATCAATCACAGCTTCAACATTCCCCAAACACGAACACGTAGCTATTTAGTGGGGTAGCATGGGTAGAGTGAGTCGTAGACAGTGGCCCCTCAAACGTTGTGAGTGACCCCGTCACCAACAACCTACTGATGGAGCAGAAGTGTTCTCGTGATTTTCTCGTTATGGCTTTCACATGAGGGAGTCCTTCATACCAGTTGATTCACAATGATGCCGCTGGCGAACGCTGTGTGACGAGTATTGTGACAAACTTTTGGGGCATTTCCAATAATAATAATAAGAAACACGTCAGATGACAGCTTGCAGACCCACAATTAACGGCATGACAGCATTCAGATATAAGAGGATCTGTTATGTACGAAATGTTTGTACCTCACCACTAGCTTCATTAAAACACCAAAACTATCAAAACTTGATGAGCTGAGCTGAAAAGTTCACAACAGTCGGAATCTGATATGAGTAGATTTCTGAAAACGCGTGAAAATGTGTCACAAGGCAGAGAAGGTTGACTCCAGACAGAGAGAACGAGCCAACAGAGGGATCAACAGCGTCGCATCACATTATACGAATGGCGGCAAATGAGCTCAGCGTATTACAACAGCGCAGCGTCCGCGCCTTCACTTCCTATACAAGCACTGGATCAAAGATCGAGGGCAGAGGGCGACGCTGGGACGACAGCTGTGTGTGAACGGCCCGACACCCAGTGACACACAGGCTAACTTCAGGTTGAATGAGAGAGACCTTTCTTACTAGCTCTGTCTCTCTCTCTCCCTCTCTCACACACACACACACACACACACACACACACACACAGATAACAGACTCAAATATAGAACATGCCCATAAAAAGTCAGGGAGCACAACAGCACTGAGAACGTCAGAGGTTTTTAGGTTATGTGTGTGTGTGGTGTGTGTGTGTGCGGTGTGTGTCGAGGGACTTTTCATCTTTACTGAGAACGGCAGACATGAATGAGCAAGGTCCACGTGTGTCTTTCAAACTTTATGCAAGTAGACTGAGAGCAGTCAGTTTCCCCAGCACCACATTTTCGCTGGCATACTTCAGAGTACCATAATTACGTAACTATTTGCGCAATCAAAAACAGGGAACGTTTTTTGATTCAGAACAACCATGTTGCTGTCATTACGGTAATCCCATTCGCTATGTTGCCAGAAGCCGGTGAGTCATTACCGTAATGACAGCAACTTAGCTATGAAGTGCAACCTCTCAACTTTCAGGGACCGACTGACGTGTGAAAACGTCACAAAACAATTACAGTACTCCGACTTTTACTAGCCTGAATGTTTCGTCAGCGACACCGTCTGCGTTAACGGGATAAGTACTGAACCATCAGTGATGCCACGCATCATCCCTCCATCGATCACATCTTCTCGTCTGCATTTCAAACAGTCACAGACGGCTCCTGACAGACCTAAACCTGACCTGACAGATCGGGAGTAATTACTTCCTGGTGGGCTCTGCAGATCCTCTAAAACATACAACCCAAACAGAGGCCAATGGGATGATATCATATGGTGTCTCTCTCACACAGCTTCCTCTCACCCCTCTATCCCATCCCCTTTTTTTTCCTCTCTATACGTGAACATGCTGGGAATGTGTTGTATTGGCGTTTTCTTAGTCGAACAGCCGGGTAATCCCTCTGTGAACAGCCCGGCCTGCTGGGGACCACAGGAGGGAGGATGCAGAGAGACACAGGACACGGTGACAGTCGCTGTCACCACAACCACAGAATACCTTAATACCTCAATATACTTTGTCGAACCAGCTGATTTGTAGCAGTCTACAAGTTACTACATCAGAGAAGAACGCTTGTCTCTCTAGCTAAGCATCCAGGCAGTTACAAGCATTATCCCTTGAACAGTATCTCTGCCGATACGTTCAAACCAGCATACTTTGGAGTACAGTTATTTTATGTCAAACGTTCCTGAAAACTACCGGAACAAGGAGAGGGAGAAAACAATCAGCTCCTGAAAGTTGGGGAGTTACACTTCACAGCCCAATTGCTGTCGGTGCGGTAGTGACTCGCCGGGCTTGTGGAAACAGAGCGAAAGGGATTACCATAATGACAGCATCATGGCTGTTGTCAAAATTCAGGAACCCACGTTTTCTCCTTCTTCACACCAGGTAGGGGAACCAGCTTTCAGGAACTGTTGGACGTTTCCTGATAGTGCAGATAGTCATGTAATCATGGCCAGAGACCTGTGTGGAGGGGTCAACTACTGTTGCAGCCGGATTCACATCAGCTGATTAGTTTTAGCTGCTTAAAACAAACGCTGTAACTTTGTATTTAACAAATAAGTTCAATGTGTTCTCAATCTTCATCTTATTCTTAATTAATTGTTAATTGTTGTCATCACACAATACCCTTTATCTGCTGTCGTACCTGTGCAGGTTCCTGGTGTGTGGCGGCCATTTTGAGGAAAATCCTTTGCGTCTGAAGAGCGTTGCTCACCATCTCCGCCTGCACATCACCAAAGTGGAACAGATGAGAATGTCTGTCAGTAACATATTTCATTGAGTGTAAAACGTGATTCAGGTAGAAAAAGGAGGATTTATTTCTCTAGTTTCCTGCTGTGCTTGCACATACTCATACTTTCAGAGCTCCTGGAAGGAAATCCGTCTGTAGAAAACACACGGACACAAACATACGCACACACACACTGACACACACACACACACAGAGGTTGGCCAGCCGTGTCTTTGTGTGTGTTTGGGTGGAGACCTCCAGTTGCGGGGCCACGGGAACCACCAGTGAGGCTGTGTCCTTAAAAGGAGCTACCCGGACTTAAAGTAAGTACCTCAGGCTCTCCTTCAAGCACTTCCCCCTCCTCCTCGCTACGTTCAGTGATGGGAGACAGCAGTAAGATCCTCTTTTAAGCTTCCCTGCAGAAATATTTGTCCTCTGGGCTTCATGCTAATGTCTTCCTGACAGCGTTTACTGCTCTGTTTGGGTGCTATGCCTGGAAGTTATTGCAGAGCGATTTACAACCCAACACACTAACAGTCTCATGGCCCATATTCCCCCACAGCGACTGTGGGCTCTTTACCATATAGGAAGACTTACTTCTACTTTATTATTCCCTTCTCAGAGAAATTAGTCCGCCGCAGCGACACGTAAGCACACAACATCAGAGGATGTTCAGGAGGGAAAGTGCTTCTTTCCTGCTTCTATCTGTCCACCTGCTGTCCTGGGGATTGACCCGACAACCTTATGGGCCCAAGAACCACTTCTCAAACTCAGCGTCAGTGGAGAAAAGCTGGGATTTTAACCACAAACCTTCTAACTGAGCCACGATCATAGTCGCTAACATGCTACCTATGCACTTTGGTTTTATGGAACTGTGTGTGTCCAAGGGGTGGGGGGGCTCTCATGCCTGTCCTCTGTGTGATCAGAACCAAATCTGCAGATGTCAGTGCTCCCCTGGACCATGATCCAAAGACCAAAAGAACCATTTGGTCTGCCAAAAAAAGAGGTCTCAGTTGGTCTCAGTCCGGACCAACCATGGTTCGAACTTTTGGAGTTAGAAACATTTTAATGAGGACAGAAAGTCAGCTGCTACTTATGTGAAACCTGAACCAAGAGTCAAATGTAGACAGAGGAGCGAAAACCCCCTGAGTTGAATGAAATAAAGGGGACTGAAAAAGTCTCTCTGGGCTTCCTTAGGAACGTTTCTTTCAAGTACAGAACATTGTTGTTTCACCAACGCCGGAATGTCGATCTCTGCGCTGTCGCTGCAGATCATTGTGACAACAGCTGTGGCGACATCTGCCTCGACAACTGTGTGGACGTTTATCAAGTGCGCGTCGGCATCAGCTTCGGCTGCAGTGGGAGGAGACTTTGACACCGAGCACTTACATGTTTCTCCACCTCGCTTCCGAGTGCTCGGCTGTTGTTCAGGTAGTCTGACAACGGACCTTTCAGCAGCGCGTCGAACGCCTCCACACACGGAGACAGACCTGGAGGAACACACCAGAAATCACCAGTAACGTACCAAATGCTCTTCAAACCTCTTTGATGAAAACGGAGTCGTGTTTTATCAAACTTGCCTCCGCTGATGCCGTTGACACAGTCTCCATTAGTTACGACACTCGACGCTATGGACATCTGCTCCAGGCGAGTCACCGCTCGCTCCAGACGCTCCATTAAACCTTCCATGGTGACAAACCTAAAAATAAAATTGTTTGTGAAAAGGAGGCAAACATGAGCACCATGCTATCACGACCTCTGACCTCAGCTTTGATATCGTCTGAAATGTAAACAAATCAAACTGCCTTCTTTTTTTTTTTTTTCTTCTTGTCAGATGTGGAAGATCTTTCCGGCACTTTTATATAGTCTATGTGCAGAGTCCAGCTGATATTCAGGACACAAAATACACCAACTCAGGTCCACAATTGTTATCAAGCACTCATCAGAGGTCAGAGGTCAGAGGTCAAAGCATTGCTTCACGCTGACCTCATCATTCGCACCAGTTTCCATTATTTATCATCAACCAGAATGGAATTCTATCAGCACTCGGCTGCGTGTGTATGTGAGGTGTGTGTGAGTTAGACACGCACTCCACAATCTGACACCAGCTGCCAACGCGTCCACAGGCAAAGGATGAGTTTCCTCACAAAAGAACCTATAAAACCACCTGTTCTGGGATTAATGATGGCAGCCATGAAAACGCTGTGGTTACGTTTGGAGTCCTTATGTGCAGCGTGATGGGCGCCATCCCGCCAGCTCTCAGGGGACATTTTGCCCAGTGCTGCCAGATGCCTGTCACAGGCCTCAGCTGCTATTTCTGCTCTCTGGGTCACAACAGCTCTTTTCGTCCGGACCTGAGCCCACCGGAGTCAGACGACAGACTGACCATGTGCAACAAGTCTGGCCAAAAGCGTTCTCTGCTTCGGGGGTCTGATTCCTTCCTTCCCGTTTCAGATGGTCTATGTACTCTATGTACAGTGTTTATGTCACCTACTTAAATTAATGGCCTATGCTTTGTTTGACTGATTTTTGAAATGTTTTTTTGCATAAGTCAGCGCTTCATGATGCTGTCCACGTCCTGTTCTTAGTGTGACTGACTTTGTGTGATAGAGTGTGACTATGTATAATGCTGTAGCTCTTTCTCCAGCTGCCCCTCATGAAACATAATTTGAGTTCATTCCAGGAACATGTTAAACATACATCCCACATGGGACATAAACACAATACTCACTTTTAAACTATAACTTAGATTGATGGATGGATTTATAGATACTTTAATAACTTCTCAGAGATTCACATTTACAGCAGGACGACAAAAACACGAATGGGGACACAGGGAGCATGCAGGTCAAAAAACACAGTCCGGATCACGGCGCTTTATTGAACTAGAGTCTCTCTCAATACTAACAAAGTGATTTTAAAGGCAGGAGGCAGTAGCGGTTTGCACTGACTGTTATTGTCAACCTGCCAAACTCTCCATGGCGATACGAAGAGTCAGCCACAGATATGTGACCCTCGCTGCTTCTGCAAACTGGACCCATTCAGCTGAAGAAGAACCAGTAGTTTCATCCCGCGCATGTGCTGTACACGGAACACAACACCAAACCGATGTCATGTACTTCTTCTGCCTCAGCTGCAGACACTGGGAGGTTTTATCGGCCTGCAGACAGGTGGAGCCCGGCGTCTGTCACATCAACACCCCCAGACTCTGCAGCAGCTGAGAAAGCAAACTTCTGTCGCCCAAATATATCATGACGACTACACGCTGACCTGTCTGAGCTCTCCGGCCTGGTATCTGATCTTTGCGGCTATATCGGGCCACAGCCTGGAGCTTTGAGCTCTGAGATATTCTGCTGCACTTCTAGGTCAAAGTAAAACAAGTTGACTTTACTACAGCTGATTCGAAAACAATGAACCATGGAGCAGAGCTACTGATGGAGATCATTTGTAAGAAGAAAATATTAAACCAGTGTGAGACAACTGGGGTTTGAGTGCTACTTCATGATCCGGCAGCCAGTGCATAGGCTCCATCATTCCTATCAAACCTGATTTTATTGATGATGATTTTATTCATGTTTTGGATGCAAACGATGGTAATTTAATGTTGTTTTTATATCTGCTATATTATTAGTATATATTAGTATTTCTTTTTCATTTAACATTCAGACAGCTCAACCAGACGTTACAATAAACCAATAAACCAAATCCACGGTCAAAGTAGAACAGAAAGTAACAGCAATTTAATGTCGTTTGTTGACGTCAGATTGTTCAAAATCTCTAGGTGATGGATTCTGCTCAGGGTCCATCCAACTCTGACCACAGAAACATCAACCATGGTGTTGAATTAAACTTATTAAACATAAAGAATGCTCCACAACTCTGAAACAAACGTCCCGAGGGTGGGTTTTGACTTGAACTCAGGTTCGATGTGCTGACTGCAGCTGCTCAGTGGTGCGTTCACGTACCATAAGGACTCTGGCAGCATCTCACCGCCCCTCACTTACATTTGTGACGCTTCAGTGATCCTACATCACAATGTCACCGTCTCTCTTTCAGGACAAACCACAAACCACACGGGCTTTTCTCGTTGTCGACGCGGATGAAGTGAAGTTTTGCGCAGCTGAGACGCGTCATTGCACGGAAACGGCACACTCATAAAACACACACACACACACACACACACACACACACACACACACACACGAAAAGCAGTTACCTCTGTCTTCTGGTCCACAGTTAAAAACTGCCGGGACGTTTTTCCTGTGTGCGTCAATAATCCGTCCGGGTTCGTTGCGTGCTGTCGCCGGGCGGACTTCTGCCTCGCCCGCTGCGTCACTCGGCTGCGCAGCACCGGGGCTCCGGTGAATGTCCTAAATAAGAAACACGGAGAACCTGAGATTCTCGCGGAGACGAGAAGCGTGACTCAGCGCTGCGGAGTCTCCTGTGGGACCGAAGGAACGGAAACGAACCGGCAGCACGCAGCTCCAGTCGGTTCGGCTAAAAATAGCCGATGGGTCGGATGTGTGGGCGCAGTGAGGAGGGTCCCACCTCAGGAGGAACCGACCGCCTGCTGTGTCTCCATCAGGGGCACCTGGAACTGGATGAGAGCCCCCCCCCCCAACATGGAAATACCCTGAACATGAGACTGAGCATCAATCAGCACAACAAACACCTTTTTCCATTTCGGGCTTACACAACTTTATGGCCTCAGATGTCCTTTTTGGCAGGAGGACACTCAGATTGTGGCACACATCATCAGTGGAATGTACACCTAACATGACATACAACCCATGCAGTTTTTACCATGACATAAACCAAATTTAGAGTAAGAATAACTGCTAAAAGAGACAGAAAGCTGCGATGAACTGACTGATGATCACGTGTACGCCACAAAACACATGGTGAACATCAGCTCTGGGCCGTGTGTCAGCCGTCACCTGCTCCCCCACACCTGATGCCAACTTCATCATCATGTCAGCCAGGTGTGTAGGAGCAGGTGATGGATTTACTGGATGATTTCACATCCCGGAAGCAGCAGGAACGATCCGCAGGCACAAGTTTCAAAAAGCAGGTCAGGGCCTCCGTCATCAAGTGTCACTTGATGGTCCATCAGTGTTGAAGCCTTTGAAAGAGTTCCAGAAAAGGGGATGAACAATCAAACTTCTCGATAGTTTAGCAGTATTTGACTCCACTCTGGTCTGCAAGAACTCATGCTGTGTATCTGAGTGTCAGTTATGCTTCTTTCTGTGAGTTAAGAGTTTACGATGCGGCCACGGATCAGTTCAGAACACATCACTTACTAATGTGTACAGGAGTCTATTCATGACAACACATTTTACATTCAGCCTGCTTGTGTTTGTACATTGAATATTTTATTTGACCTTTTTTAAATTGTTTTTCTCGTTTGACTGTTGGAACAAAGGAACAAAATCCCTCTGATTGTGATTTCATGAATGCGCCTCAGTAAACTCAACATCATTTATTTCCTGTCATGGGATGATGTCTGACGTCCACCTGGTCTCTGATTGTGTCACGGTCGCCCACCTCAGGGTGAGCCGGTTCACCTTTGACCCCCTTAGAGTCTGGAGAAAGACGACAGGCAGCACGCTGCTCCTGACATGACGTGTTGATGCATCTTTGATGGCTGACGTCCTGACAGACCCATTGTGTGTGTCCGTGGAAGCTCCGGGTGTGACCGAAACGTGAGAGCCTTTGAGGAGTGGGGCAGCTCCTGGGACGGGTCGTGTGTTTGTCTCACGTGGAGGAACGACACAAACTGAAGATAAATGTGGAGGCACGAAAGACACGAGCATGTTGGATGTTCAACTGAAGCACCATGACAAGGAACATCACCAGTCGTTTTAAATATAGAACATTTTATTCCAATTTTGAGTAAATAATGTTGAAATTCTGAAATAGATGTTTTAATATCAACAGGACCTTTGCATTTAAATAGTAACACTTTACATGCCTTCATCCAGTGACAATGAAAAGCTTCCTTAAAAAGTTTTTTTGTCATTTCTTTTCTTATTTCCCTTGTAAGAAATAGTTCAAGTATAAAAATTCCCAACAGTGTAAAATAGCCCATCTGATGTATATGAAGCAAAAGAAGCACAGCTACCGAAACCTCGATGACGACTATACATTCTAGTGGATAAAGCAGCATTTTCGCTTGTTGTTGTTGTTTTTTTCTTTTTTCCTTTTTCTTCTTGTCATAATTATTAAACGTTGCTCTCGTCTAAACACAGAAGAGGCAGAGTACAATCTGCATGCAAACAGGCCTCCATTTAAATTAAGTTCTTCCATACAAAAGGCATTAAGCTAACCATTATTACTGTCATGTTCTAGAGAATCCAAAAGATAAAAAATAAAAGTACAGTGCACATAACAGAATTGTATCTTAAATAACTCCTACATCAACAGTTTGGTTGAGTATGTTAATAATAATAATAATAATAATAATCATTATTATAATCATATTACTACTAAAACTAGTCAATAACTTATATATGCCTTGAGATGAGTACACAATAATATTATTAATACAGTACCACCACTAAGTCTCTACACTCAGAGCGTCAACATAGTCAACCCTCAAAAATAAATATCTTAAATAGTAGTTTTCTCTCTTTTTTTTCTGTTTTTTCCTCTTAAATAGCAGTAGAAATGTAAGGCACACAGACCAAGATGAAGCCACACCCCCATTCTCTTCTTCACAGACGTGGGGCGGCCAGTGGCGGCGGCTTTGGTGCGTTTTTGTTTGTACCTGACAACCAGGCTGCTGCCGCTCAGAGGTGGAAGTGCTGACAGGAGCATGTCTGAACGACCGGGGGGGGGGGG
>CAAKHB010007771.1:270582-296297 GCA_901007665.1 Aeoliscus strigatus
TGTGCACAGACAAAAGCGTGCGCGTACACGCACACACACACACACACACACACACTACACACACACACACACACACACACACACACACACACACACACACACACAACTCCAATATGCACAGACACACGGGGTTCTAGTTAACTAATTGGCCTGAAGGTTATTTATTAGATACCCACATCTGTGATTGGATGATGGACTTGGAAAGAGACAGACGGAGATGGACACGAAGGTTGGGGGGGGGGGGGGTTGTAATGACTTGTTAGAGTGGGAACACAGCAGCTTTCACTGCGTATTCGTCCGCTTGACGGAAAGATCTGCTAGTAACTCCAGGAAGATGCTTTGAGCACACACAAGCAGTGGGTTTGGTTATTGTGAGAGTTGAGAAAAGAAGGTAGAAAACAACAACAACAAAATCACACAGAAGTCACCACTCACTCCAACAAGACAGCAAAAAAATAGAAAGAAAATACATGAAACACCACATCCTGTTAAACAACCACAAGCTAAAAGCATAAATAGGTAAAAAAAAATCATCTTTGCTCATCCTTGGCAAAGTTAACACAAAAGAACACCCCAAAGAACTTCAGTCAATCCAGCTTTTTTGTCATTAAAGTAGAAAGCACACAGTTTAGCTAACAACACCACTTCATAACTGCACACAAAGCTCTAAGCTCTATTTCAATAAAAAAAAAATCAAAATGAAACCCACGTACATGCATCTATAATCACCATTTTGAGCTTGTTTGTGTGTGTTTGTGTGTGATTATGTTCGCAGCACTATTCCACAAACCAGCACAGTAATCTTAACCGAGACCGAGCCTGTCGAACCAGAGAAAGATAGATAACATTGAGTCAGGCTGGAGCTCTCCATCATTGTCCTCTCACTCACACACTCACACACACACACACACACACACACACACACACACGTGCACATTTTTTTGCAAACAGGAAAACCTAGAAAAGGCAGTTTGACTTGCATTTTGGTGGACAGCAACACAAGAAAAACTAAATGTCCACCTCTGATTGTCAGACATGACTTCTGACGAGGAAAAAGAGATCAAACAATCAGATTTTACAAATGATCACACGTTAAAACAGAGAGAATTTTCAGTGTTCAACTTTAAACTTAAAGTCGATGTGAACTGACTGCTACTTACCCATAAGGCCTCTGGATGAACGCAGGGTGGATTTGTGGAACACCAAAGGTGAAACCTGTGAGTTCACACAACATTCAGTGTTAGTTCGTCTGCAGCGGGGAAAAGAACTGGACCGTCGGGCTGAAGGTCGACATGAGCTTCGCTGCTTTTCCATTCGAAAACACTTCTGGATTATTTCACTGAACCAGATGAAATCCGACTGTTCGGGTCTCGTTGATCACTCTGCTGTCTTTACCTGGCTGCATGACCCGAGGCTTCGCCCCCAGGTAGGCCAGGTTGACGTTGGCCTTCCTGCCGTCGATGATTGGGTTGGGGTCCTTGCAGGCGCGGTCCGCGGCCGAGCGGTCCGCCATCGTCACCTGACAGGAGGGAGAAGACAAGAGGACGGGAAGGACGTGGATGAGTGAAGCACACTGGTTTCCTCCTGCTGCAGACTGAGCTGAACTCAGACAAGAAGCTGCTGATATGAGTTTATGAGTTTGCAGTGCAGAGGTATTTTGAGTAAGAGCCGGTAGGAGACGTCGTCATGGCAACGTTTGCACATCAAAATGCAGCTAAACATTTTTGAGTAAATTCAACCCTGTCCCCGTGTGTGTGTGTGTGTGTGTGTGCCAGGCGTCTCTGCAGCAGTGAGTGTTTGGCACCACACACACATCCATCACCCTCATGCTGCTCAAGTGAATGGGAGCCGGAATATTCTGTAGCTGCAGTTTTTCTCCCACTGCGACCACCAACTTTATCACTCCTCTTTCTTTTCTTTTCTTCACACACATTTTCAGCCAAACACAAACACACACACACACACACACACACACACACAATGTGCACATAGGTGTTGTGCAGACAGAAAGACAGTGGATCATGCAGATACAGGGGAAAATGTGACTTTTTAAACAATAATAATCCATGAAACAACTGTGCAAACACATATTTACGCATCATTGCACCTACTGAGACCTGAGCCATGACTTGGTGAGTATTTTTATTTATCCTTGCTATTTGGAGTATTATGGCGCTGAAAGGCAAAACATGTAATATCCTCATTTGTGTACTCAGGGTCTCAGGGGGTTCAGATGTTGGTGGAAGGTCTGCAGAGGTCAATAAGTTAATGACAAGTTCAGCCTCAGCTCTTATTCCACTCTTTTCACTTTTAAAAGCAGACAAATCACAGCTGGTAGAAGTTAGAGGACCCCCCCCCCCACACACACACACACACACACCTTTCCCACCCCCCTCCAACAAGTTGCTGGAAGAAGAAGCTGGAATGTTTCTGCTGCTGCTGCAGATCTCCACACTCTGCTGATGATGCGTAAAATGCGCAGTGCCAAGCCGCTCCTTTCATGTATTTTCATTATCATTATTATTATTTACTTACGAATCCATAACCCCTTGACTTTCCGGTCTGCCTGTCGGTGATGACCACCGCCTCCTCAATCTCACCGAACACCTCAAAATATTTCCTGAGACTTGAATCCGTGGTGTGGTAGGGGAGACCCCCGACAAAAATCTTGGTGTAGGTGGTGTCCTTCTGCGTGGTGTGCATCGTTAGTGCAAAATACAATAATAATAATAAAAAATAACAATAGTGCAATGTCTCCTTATCAGTGATTCTTTGGATGAAGAGAGAGAAAGAGAGAAGGAGAGAAAGAGATCGGCTGGCTCTTTTTCAGGAGAGGAAGTCGTCAGAAGTGGAGCTTGGAGGTAGATGGATCTCCCGGCGGTGAAGATGGGGGTGGTGAGGAGCGGATTGTCCCGAACAGACCATCAGGTGTCCGCAGCTCTTCTTGGGAACTCTGCTGTCTAACTGCAACTCAGGGGCCCATTCCCTAAAAGCGGCTGCTGGTAACTCCACCCAGCTGCCGGGGAGTCTCCGCCCGCCGCCCGCCGCCCACCGGCGCGCACCAACAGCTGGGCAGCCGGAGCGCTGGAGCCGGCTCGCTTGATTTTAACACCGGCGGCAACCGGAGCCGGCGCCACTGGAGGCACGTCAGGAGATGGTCGACATGTGGTGGAACATGTTTGTCAGACCCAAGACAAAGAGCTGATGGTGAAGTGCTTCCATTTGCTGACCAGTCAACCATCAGTTAGCCTGTTCATTTATTTGTCCATCCATCCACCTGTTTCAATGCCATTTAATTCATTCCTGAATTTGATCATCGGGCAACATGTTCATCCGTTTTTGCTGAGTTTCCCATGTAGGATGTCCTCAAACGTATGCTGCTCAATGAAAGCATAACATACTTTATATGCACATTACTAAGGTATGAAAAGTATCTGTTTTCATATCTGTTTAATATCTGTTTTTTGTTCTTTAACTTTTCTCATTTCTCATTTCATGCGAAACGACCTTCATGGTCATGGAGCTCAAGGTCTTTTGTACATTTACAAGTCTGTCGTTGACTCATATCATACTTAAAGCTTTGAAAGGTTTTGCCAGATCAATGAGAATTCTCATATTTAAAAAAAGTTGAGAAGCGACGAGTGGAGATGAAATAGTTCTTCAGGTCAAAGCGGAGAGGTGGTGACTGAGAGGACCAAGAATTATTAGAAGTCACTTCTGACAGCTGGATGGATCCGTCTTTGGACGAGCAGGATGAATAATTCACCTGCGGTAACGTGAGAAGGGACAGTTAATCATTCATGGTGGCCTCACTTCTGCTGGCTGCACCCCCCCCCCCCCCCACACAAGTTTAAAAAGTTTTTAAAAATGGACTACTTTGCTCCGTGCATCATTATTTTTCAAATTAGTAACATAATAAGTAAGTAACCCTTGCAGAGGGTTTCACATTGACAACTAATTATTCAAAATATTATTCTCCTTATTTTGACACATTTCAGTAAAGTTACTAATTATTTGGTGATACCAAGTCATCATGCTGAGGTGTGTCAGTCACCTTAGTGCCTCCGTACACACTGAACCCGATGCACCGTCTAGGAAGTGACGGAGGTCAACAAATATCCTGAAGAGCATGAGCTCAAGTAACATTTGAAATAACATTCAACCTGACATTTTACCTTTTCCAAAATGTATTCACGTTTGTGTGATACTTGTCCTCTGTGGACAACAAAGTTACTGTTACACCAATGTGTTTTTCGCGGTGCGGGGTCCTCATGTATCAGCACTCCAGAACTCCACGTCACAAAGAAACGCAACCTGATCGAAGCGCTCGCCGTGGTGTCTCTTTCGTTATTAATGCAGCCACATGGCCTTTAAACTCTGAGTGGAGTCATGAAAGAGGGAACCATATCCAGTTTCTAAGGCTCAACAATGGGCACCCGGCCCGGCTGCTGTCTCCTTCTCGTCTTTGTGCTTCAAGTTGACTAATTAGAGCTTAAAGTTCCATTTCTCCTTCATCTTTTCCCCCTTCAGAAGTAACAAATGGTCAAACTGACAATCAGTTGTGATTGTCACCCGTGTGGCTTGACTGCACACCTGTCAGGCAAGCAGAGGTCAAAGGTCACCGGAACAGCTGAACGCTAACAGCAGATTCACAGCGATGTCACCGTCAAAGAATAAAAACAACTTCCTCTCCCTGGGTGAAGACACACACCGGGCACCGTGGTGGTGACATGTCCACCAAGACACAGCCACGTCTTAAAACAGACTGATTTTATAAATTACCACCGTGCTGCAGTGAAGGAGACTTGAACTGTTGTTTGTACTGAGGTGACAGAGCAGGTGTTTTCAGTCTGTGAACAGTGGAGTCTCCCCCTGCTGGTGTATCTGGTGACACTTCACTTCAGACATCCAACTTCCTCTGCGCATCTTCTACACAGTCTATGACTGCTATTCAACTTTCAACCATTTTAACAGCGCCATCTTATGTCTGACGTAGAAAACGCATCAGACTTCACGAGGGGATGGAAAACACATAACTCATCGAGATCAACTCTTTACATTGGTAATAACATCAGGTCATGTGTGTATACATATATACACACACACACACATATATATACATACATATGTACGTGTGTGTACATGTATACACACATATACATATATATGAATATACATATATATATGATATGAGATTAATTTAAAAGTATTGGGAAGAAAACATTCCTTTGAGCTTATTACACAAATACACAACAACAGTTTGTGGGATGATGCATTTAAATGCATAGTACAAACAGTTCAAGATGAACCTGTTTTAGTCTTGTTTTGACTAAATCGAGTCACAGTTCATACAGAGTATCTCAGTCTTATTTCTTCTCATACAACAATCATTTTGGCGCCCCCCCCCCCCCCCCCGATGCTCCCAGTGCTCGTTCAGACGATGGCTTAAACTATTTCCTCAATGTCACACTCCACTTTGCCCGAAGCCGTGAGACGCTGACTGGTCTTCAGCGTCTCCACGTGGGTCGACTCCTCCTCACTATCCTCCCCTCCCTTACCTTCACCCGCTCCTCCCACATCCATCCCTCCTCCCGGGTCTCCTACCTCCCTCTCCCTGCCGTCACCTCCAGCTTCCCTCACCCACTCTCCTCCCTCGGCAGCCTCCCGTGTGACCTGGCCGAGAGGCGGAGTCGGGACAGGGGTCAGAGGAGACGTCAGGAGCTCCACAGGAGTGATGTTCTTGTCGTCCTCTTCAGACGTGATGGCTGGTCGACGGATGCGAGCCGACTTGGCCCTCAGACGTGTTTTCATCTCATCCTCCTTCAGCTAAAAGCAGACGGAGGCGGATGAGGAGGCGACAGACGTCAGAGTGAAGACACCAGCTGTATACCTGTCGTCTTTCTTCAGCCAGCCTCATCTTCTCCTCTATCTCTTCTCTGCTGGGGAGACACTTCTGGACCTTAAGGGACTCTAGTCGGGCAGGAGGCCCTCGCCTGATCCCCTCAGTGTCCTCCATCTGATGGAGACACACATCATCATCATCGAGTAACTTCATACTTTGGAGTACCGTAATAACACAAAACTCAGAGAATGTGCAACGGTTCCTGAAAGCTGAGAAGTTGCACCCAGTTCTCCTGCCTGGTAAGAAGAAGGAGCTAGGAGAGGACAACACGTCGATCAGTTCCCCAAGGCTGAGAACAGCCGTGTTGCTGACATTACGGTAATCCCATTGGCTCTGTTGCCAGGAGCCGTGGAGTTGTTACCGTAATGGCAGCAACTTGTCTGTGAAGTGCAACTTCCGGAACTGATGGACGTTTTCTCCTTCTCCTAGCTCCTTCGTCCACATCAGGTAGAGGAACTGAGTGATGCCTCTCAGCTTCCAGGAACCATTCAACGTTTTCTGATGGCACAAATAGTCATGCAATTACGGTACTCTAAAGTATGCTATCGTGAATGTATCAGCAGCGTTAACGAAAGTTAATGCCCTGAAACATTTGTTTGGATGATGAGAGAAACATTTACTCGTTTAAGAGCAAATTTAATTTTCGTAGGAAGTTTGTAAAAAGCGTTAGAGATCTTCGACCCACCATGATGTTGTAGGCCTCCCCAGCTCTGCCTGCCCCTCGGGTCTGGCCCACTGGGATGATGCCCTGACTCAGCAGTTCCTCCAGGATCTCACTGGACTTCGGACGCTCCTGTGTGACCCTCTCCCGCTGCGGTAAACCTGAGCCGCCGGCAGCGTGAGGCAGATGCAACGACAACAACAACACGTTCAGCTGCCAGCAGGGGGCAGTCTCTGCTGAGAGACACAAGTCCAACCAACGCACCATCTGGTGGAACTTGTCCAACACACACCAACGTCTGCGGAGGAGGTTTCCTGGGCAGCACACCAGGTAACAGCGGCACCTCTCTGTTGTCCATCACCACCCCGCTGTCTGCGGTGACCTTTGACACGGCCGAGTCCCCGCGGCCGCCACATTTACTTCCTGTCTGACCGCATGAAGAATGAGGAACAGATTAAAGACATCGGCACAAAACTTCCTGGTTTCACAGACATGATGTGGTCACGGCGGTGTCTGTGTGTAGTTGTCATGAGTGACGTTGTCATGAGTGCAGAAGCTTCGAAACAACAATGATCAAACACACACAGACTTTGTTCATCCTGAACTGAAGGAAACTACAGAATGTTCATTAATGCAGAATTACTCATAAAACTGAATTCAAACCAGTGAAACTTTCCAGACGTTTGGTTTGATTTCTGTCCACATGTAAATATGTGTAGCAGATAACCCATGATATCAGAATAAACAACAAACTTGGATGAACGGAACACAAGTGATGTAAAATTGACTGGAATCTGTTCCACTTTCTGACCTTTTACACCAAATAAGAAACTTCCTGCATTTAAAGCAGCAGCAGTTTGTTCTCAGGACACTCTCAATATACAACAATAAGTAATAGGTGTTTCTCTCAAGGGTGAAATCTACAGATCAGTCATTAACTTATGAGGCACAGAGGTGGTTTAAGCCTTTATCCAGCACTGATTGAAATACTTGGGAATTCAAAATAAGGGGATTTATTAGATAGACAGATACAGTACATAAAAGTAGAAATACAATAATACATAAATACAGTAAACTATTTCGATGAGTACTCAAACAGCATACAAATTTCTGAAATTAAATGACGACATCAGGGAACATTACAAGATGATTTTTTACTTTTATAAGTGTTCACAAACGTTCATATACGTGTGTGTGTGTGTGTGTGTAAAGAGAGAGATGGAGATGGAAGTGGGTGATCAAATATGGTTCAGGGTGAAGGGGTCAGATAACTGATAACCTGTTCCGACAGGTGAGTGTCGGTGATACTTTACCTCCTCGTCTCTTTCGGTCCTGAACGCTTGAACCGTGTCCGTGGAGCTGCCGCATCCCATTTCCGGCCACAGCTGTTTGGGACGCGTCCACACACCGACTCGGGGCCTCTTCTCGGGTCCTTCTCCTTCCTCAGTGCGGACGTGGATCCGACCAGCTCGGCATTCCTGCACACCTCGGACAACCGTGACCCCGCTGCGTTGCTAGGACCCGTTGCTACAATGAATCTGACCCGGGCGAAGAGGACACGTGCACACGCGTTTCTGACAGTGCTTACCTGCAGCCCCGCGCGCGCACACACACGCACCTTTTAACATATTAAGTAAAAGCGTTTCATATATATCTAATACACAGATATATACACACGACAAATCAAGGTCGTACTGGACATCCAGTCTTCCAACAGTCTCCACAGCAAACAGGGCTTTCAGCTGCCCCCCCCAGGCTCCGACACACCTTGTTCCTAATCAACAATCTAAGTCAAGGTCTAGAGCTGATGACGAGGGGATTTGAATCAGGTGCGTCGGGCAGTGACCACTGACCGTCGTTACATCAACAAGTGATTCCCAAACGTTCGTTCACGTCAAAAAGTCATTTCAGAACATCACTACAATCACAACTACTACAAGTCTGAAGGCTGAAAGTGTTTCAGCTCCCATGACAGAATCCTGCTCACTAACCATATGAAGTGTCTGATTTGTGAGGCAAAGACAAGAGGACACCATCTTTTTTGTTGTTTTATTGATGGTAATTACCCAAGGTTTTTAATTTTCACTCATCCAGAAATAATCATGGCTTTAAAATTAAACTGACTTCCTCATCATCCAAAGTCACCCTTGTCCATTTAAACACGCAATAGAAAAATATATACTTAATACTTTGTACAATACTGGTTTTGGTCCAAACAAAAGTGGATCAGAAAAGCCAATATACCTTTAGTCGTCAAAGGCTCTCCAATTTGCATTTAAGCTCTTTTTAAATGGATTCGGGCAACTTTGAATAAAGGAATTTACATATTAAATTTTAAAGACAAAAACGCTGAATGCAGAGTTGGTAACACAAAAAAATTCAACTTCACAGATTAAAAAAAAATATCACTATTTACAGGGTTTTATCATATTCAAAGGCCAATTAAGAGAGAGAGAGAGAGAGAGAGAGATAATTGGAGAGAATGAGGGAGGAGGAAGACAGAGCGAGAGGGCACAAAAAGCAGAGGTGTGGAGCAAACCAGAGGGCGAAGGATCAAACATGTAAGATGAGTCTTAAAACGATGCATTTACAAAGTCCCAGGAGGAGAACGAGGGCGTGAGGCTCTGGCTCACTTCATCCTCCGCAGTGCATGAGTACGACCCCCTCCCCAGTCCCACCCACCTTCCTCCTTCCATCCTCCCCGTTTTGTATTAAACATTCATTTGCCTGCTCGCCTGCAGTTAAGGGTTCAGGCGATATCTGTCGTTCAGTTTTTACACTCAACCTCAGCATGTACAACGAAAAACAAACACACGTCAAGTCTGTACATGGGGGGGGGGGGGCAAGCACGCTGCATTCACCACCAAGATTACACGCTCATCCCTGTACATACAGCACTCTGCACGGACTCCACAGCTGCATCTCCAGCAGCCCCATGATCACTGATTACTGAGAGAGCAGCAGGTAGAGGAGTCTGTTGAAGGACCACTGGAGATCTGCTCTCACTAACTCTCGCATATATCGGCTGAAAACCTGATCAACCATACTAGTTCTTTTGTGTACACTCACAACGCTTCAGATTTTGCCTTTGTAGTTTTATTACAAAAAGTCATGCCTAAAGTCTAGCACACATTGACCACTGTTGAAAATATAGATATGACCGTTTTGCTTGTTGTTCAAGTTGCGCGGGGTCTTTGATTCAGGTCAGTGTTGTTCAGTCATCGGTCATTTGTGTGACGTCCAGCGAGAGGGACTCTAACGTTGATCCGTTCTATCGTGTGGAAACATCCTTCCAGCCCGAGTCATATTTCATGTTCAGTATATTTCCCATTCGAGAATGTCCAGGACGTGATTCAGCCAGCAGTGGGGGGGTGTGTGTGGGTAAAGTCAAAGTCGAGTCGAGTCGAGTCCACAGGGGCTCTATTTTCTGCGTCGCACCGCCGTCTTGATCTTACGCCCAGCGGTGGTTTGCTGTCCAGCAGGAGAGGCTGAGAAGGATTTAGTTGCCCTGGAAGAGCCCAAGAGTTCTATAATTAATCACACATATCACCAAGAGATGAACACACATTTCTATACAAATCAAATATAGGATCCAAGACACGGCTGACAAAGAGCCTTGATGAGCTCCTGAGGAGGTTTAATATTGGACCGACAACTATCGATCTGTGGACGACCATCACTTCACCGTGGTAGAAGATCAGGGCTTTTGTCGGCTTTTTAAGCTTCACGACTGATTGATGGATGCTAGTGCTGCTAGTCATTACTTTATTACACTTAAATAGGGCTCAAGTTTTCATTTGATGAGTCATTTGAAAGTGTTGTTTGACATAAACATGTACATTTCTACCAACAGAACTGTTGCTGACTTTTGTTTTGTCATGATAGTCCCTAACTCTGACAGCAGTGATGTCAGTAACGGTTTGGTTAGAGGCGGAGCTAGAATGTCAAATTAATCTTTGCTCACTATGTCTTTCATTTTTCTTATCCTCAGCTATTTCTAAAAAGTCATCGGTGATGAGAAGCAAGTTATCGGTTATTGCATCGGTGGAAAAAAAACATGCACGCCTGATCATGCAGCATGTTCAAGCACTGTGAAGAGAAGCTATGATGTGGATGAGGTGCCACATACCCCATGTTGAATGTGGGGGGCTGAGAGAAGTTGAATCCACCTCCAGGGGCTACAGACTGGGGTACACTGGGGTTGGCAGAGGCTGCGGGAGGTGCTGCTGATGCGGCTCCAAAAGTAAAAACTCCCGTGCTGTTGGTCGAGGCTCCGAATGCACCGGCTCCTCGAAACTGAGAGGCTCCACCTGAGAGACATACGTGTTCATCAGATGCAGGTCCGGCCGGAGCAGCACGCGGGACGGTGACCTTTCACTCACCTGCAGCCGAGTTAGCAGCCGCCCCAAACACGGGTGTGGAGTTGGTCTGCTGACCGAAGACGGGCGCAGCATTGGGTGTGGCACCAAACGCCGGGGTCTGGGAGGGTGCGGCTGGGAACGGGGATCCGAATGATGAACCAAAAGAGGGCGTGGCGTTTGCCCCAAAGCCACCAGATGGGGTTGAATTGAATACAAACGTGGAAGGAACTGTAGATGCAGCTGGAAAAAGAGGATGCAGAACGTGAATGTGCTGAAGTGGAATAAAAACAGTAAGTAGTTCATTCATTTAGATACAGACCTGCAGATGAGGCAGCAGAGGGCGCTGCTGCACCAAAATTGAAAGAAGGCTGAGCTGGAGCAGAGTTGACAGGGGCAGGTGGTGGGGCCGGTGCCTGGCTGTCCTGGTTCTGACCAAAGACGAAGGTCGAAGCTGGGGCAGTGCTGCTGGAGGCCGCAGCGGGCTGACCGAATATGAACGTGCTGGGAGCGACAGAGGAAGTTGGAGCCTGAGTGGAGCTGCTGCCGCCAAACAGGCTCAGGGTTGAAGCAGAGGACATGGCGCTGGTGGAGTTGGTGGCCAGGAAGTTGAAGGTTTGTTTTGGAGCAGCATCAGAATCTGTCAAAGCAGAAACCGTTATTTATGATACGCTAGCTGAGTTTGACAACATTGAATGTTTATTATTCATCTGTCGACACGGTTCCAATGTTTTCTGCTCTTCCTTGCTCCCTCACACCAGGTAGGAGAACCGAGTTCAACTTCTCAGCTTTCAGGAACCATTCCACGGTTTCTTATAGTGTAAATAGTCTGGTAATTACAGTACCCCAAGTACGTCAATGTGAATGTATCAGTAGTGATACCATTTGAGTTCAGGATTGAAACATAGGGGTTTTAAATTCATTTGAACTGCTGCCCCAGTGCCCCAGTGAGCAGTCCAGCCCATGAATGAGAGCGGCATGAAATCAACCAATCATCTTACAGCTGTGTTCAGTTGCACCAACACCACACAAGTAAACAATAGAGAGAAATTTAAAGTAAAATGGTGAAAGAAACTACCTGAAGCACTTTGTCCAAAAGTCAAAGTGGGCTTTGGGGGCTCAGGAGTCGAGGTTCCACTCTTCACTGCTGGTTTGCCAAAGGTGAATGTGGGTGGGGGCTGCGGTGTTTGAGCACTGGGGTTGCTGAAGGCCAGACCCCCTGAGGAGGCTGCTGTCGGTGCAGCGGGGACATCTTTACTAGCAGCACCAAAGAGGAAGGCAGATGGCACAGTGGGTGCAGAGGGCTCCTTTTCTGTCGACAAAGATCCAAACGTAGCGCCCCCTGGTGGCGTGGTGGATGCCAGACTTCCAAACAGCGACCCAGTCGTGGTGGCTGAGGTCGTGGTGTTTGTAGACGCGGTGTCTTGTGATGAGGTTACACTGTTGTCCTTCTCTTGAGAGAAGGCCGGAGGGGTGAAAGTAACAGAGGATGAGGTGGAGGTCGTGGTGGTGTCTGATGTTTTGTCTGCCGGTTTGGAGAATCCAAATGTGAAGGTGCCCTTAGAGGAGGTACTTTCTGATGGGTTTGATGATCCAGTCCCAAACACAATCCCACCGCTGGTTCCAAACTTAAAACCAGAACCTGCAGCAGGTTGCTCTGATTTTTTGCCATCAGCAGGGGCCGTCCCGAATTTAACCCCCTCAGATGAGGTGCCAAATGTAAACCCTAACGAGGCCTTATTGTCCTTAGAAGTGGTTTCTGATGAGGAACCTCCGAATGAGATTCCAAATTTAAATCCACCCGATGATGATGATGATGATGATGAAGACGACTTCTCTGACAATGACCCTCCAAACTTGAAACCCCCAGATCCAGAGGAACTGTCTGATGAGCCAAACTTAAAACCTCCAGACGTAGACGAGCCAAAGCTTGAACCAACAGCTGATGAACACAACAAGCACAGATGAGACAAATTACACATCCACTGGTTCATCGGTGTGACAGCAGATGACATATTGAACGAGCAACGCCAACAGTTCTTTTACCTCTGGGCTCCACTTTAGCCCCGGGTTTGACAGTCTGACAAGCGACACACTGGACGTCAGCAGCCTTATTTTGTACCATACACACATCACATTCCCAGGAACCCTCTGGCTTCTTGAATTTCTCCAGCAGATCAAGCACGGGAGCACTGCTGGTCTGAGAGGAGCCCGCCGCGGAAGGTTCTGGTGATGCGCCTGCATTTAAAAATAAAAGATCCTTTACAATCAACTGTCTCAAAATTAAGAAAAAGCAGCTCCAAACTTTTCTTTACCTGTCTCAGCAGCAGTGGAGGTCACAGACTTAGTATCTTCTGCCTTTTTCTGAACCAAACCTGTATCACACTCCAATGCACCCTCTGTTTTTTTGAACTTATCCCCAAATCCGATGAACCCTGAAGAAAAGGGGGCTGTGGGGGAGGATACAGTCTTAACAGCTGAGAAGGCAGAAGGAAGAGTGGGCAAGGCCTTCAGTCCCGTCCCAGGCTTTGCCGTTTCACAGGCCACACACTTTACGGCATCGGGTTTGTTTATAACAAGACACGTGTCACAGTCCCAGGTTCCTGTGGGTCTGGAGAACATTGCACCGAAACCTGTGGTGGTTGAACTGGTGGAGGAGGAGCTGTTTGTGCTGCTGCTGCTCTCTGGGCCGGCTGAGGTGGTGGGTGGTTTACTGTCCGTTGATTTGAAGGAAGAGGAACTGGGCTGAGGCGCCATGCAGCAGACGCACTTTGTATCTGATGGCTTGTTCTGTACCAGGCAGACATCGCAGCTCCAGCCTGGTGGGGGTTTGAACAAATCACCAAACCCTGCTGAGGAGGTGGTTGTGGAGGTAAAAGAGGGGGCTGTAGATTCCGCCAATGACTGCTGAGGAGCATCGTCAGGGCCTGAAGAGGTTTGAGCAGCAGCAGCAAAGCCTAGAGAGAAGAAAGATTCCACATGAAACCTCTGGACAGAGGTAAGTCAGGAATAAGAGCTGGAAAAAATAGAAGGCCCATTCTTACCTGGAGCTTTGAGAAGATCCAGCACGCTGCCCTGCTTCAGGGTCTTGGCTGGTTTGAAGGGTCCTTCAAAATCCTCTGTGCTTTTGACTGCTGCTGGCTTCACTGTGGAGAGACAAACCAAGGTAAGTAGGAGTTCATGAAATCAAATCAACGGGCGTCTACACGTCGCTTGGTGGACCTCCAAACAGCAACCGACCAAAAGACAATTTGACAAATGATGAGGATCTTGTGGGAGTTGCTGTGGTAACAAGATCTGCTCCCTTTCAGTCCCAATAGCTTGAGGAAAAGAAAGCACAGATAATGGGGGGAAAAAAGGAAACAGACAGATGCTCATGGCGGTGTAGGGCCTCCGTGTCCACGTCAGTTAAACGCACAAGGCTGAAGACAAATGTCTTACCTGGTGCCACAATAGATGTGGCCGGTTTCCCATTGGACATCGAAGGACATAACTTTGCTACAGGGACGCTGAAGGTAAAGCCAGCCTGCAAACAACATTTGTCATTGTTACTGTTGCAATCAATATCACTCAAAATCATTGCGATGAAAAAAAGGTTCTTACTGAAGGAGAAAAGGAAGGTGGGCTCGCAGGAGTTGCTTTGACTATCGGTGAGGAAAATGTAAAAGGTACAGAGGTGGGTGGAGAGACGGTGGGGGTCTCCTGTGGGGGTTAAAAAAAAAACAGTTGAAAGCTTCCATGATGTTGTGCATCATTAGATTTGTAGTAGTTTTTTTTACCTTATTTGTTAGTGTTTCTTTAGGAGGAGTCAGTGGAGTGACAAGGGAGGTGATGCTGTCGGTGGTGGCGGTGGTGAGAGGAGGCAGTGGGGAGGAGAAGCTGAATGTGGGCAGGGCAGAGGTGCTGATGGGAAGTGAAATAGTCGGCAGGTCTGGTATCTCAGCCACCTGACATCAGAAAGCAAGACTTTCAGACAATGTATACACCTAAGTATACCACAGAAGGTTGAAGAAAATGGCATTTAAATGGATTTAATGGTGAAGTTAACGATGTAAACACATCAAATCACTGCTCTCCCTCTATCTGACCCTCTGAAGTGTGACAATGTGAGGTGATACAGGACCAACACCTGTACCAGACCTGACACATAATAAAAGCACATATATAGTGTTTAAGAGCCCAGTTTTCACCTCGTCATCTTCAGGGCGTTTGGAGGAAGGCCGGGCAGTGGTCCTCTCTCTCTTCATCTTGCCTCCTCCTGAGCTCACGCTGCTGGATGCAGGCGTGCTGGACAGCGGGTAGGATGGGCCACTGGAACCAATTGTGCTACAAGAGCGGTAGAAAGGGAGGGCATGTCCAATTAGTTTCACTGAACAAACTACAGAGAGCCACCAGCCAGTACTTCCATTCTAGGAAAAACAAAGATTAAACTAATACGAGAAAAAAGACTAAATGAATATGAGAAAATACTTCATTGGTTTAATGTTGTTACCTGATAAGTTATAAGTGTTTTTCATTTAGACATAAGTACCTTTGAGATGGACCAGGGGTCGCTTCGGGTAGTTGTGGTGATTGCCTGGTGGGCTAATTATAAAACAGAGAGAGAGAAATGAATATTTTGTATGTGACTGTGTGAAGACTGAAGTCTGGTCTTACCGTCTCCCTTGGGATCCTGTCCAGGGTTCGACTCACTCCTCCAGGGGTCAAAGTGGGCCTGAAGGACACTGAGCGATTCCCTGATAGGGATGCAGTAGGAACTACCAGCTTCTGCACTGGGGGGAGGGTGGAATCCAGCTAAAAGAAAGAAATCAGGATAAAATCATCCAGTCAAGATAAAGCAGTGGATAAAGACAGCAGTAAGTTTGGTGACTGCTTATTTTCTAAAAGAACATCATCCTCAACTGATTAACAAACTGATTTGATTGCCCATTGCCACGTAATGTTTGTGCTGCTATTATACGAAGACGTCTGGGCTCTTGTGTAGCGATTATTTCCTGATGACCAATGTGGAGTTCTAGGGCAGTGATACAAGCTGTGGTAATATCAGTAAATCTTCAAAATATTCCACTACAAGATGATAAATAATCCCCAGTGTTGTAATTTGGGATACACACACTGTTGCAGTGAAACCCCAGGACAACTGTCTTCTTTCTAAACGCCACAGCCGGTTTGACCGTTGAGGGTCAAAACAGCTGTTGCAGCTTTGAGTGTTCAAGGAACGTTACAGCTATTACTGAGGAGTCCAGTGCAGAGTCGGACCACACTTCACACACACGCGTTCATGAGCCGAGACCACGTGCGGTTCAGCACTGGCATGTATTCGTAGAATAGGGACACAGCTGTGTCCGGGCCGAGGAGAATCTCGCTGGTAGCTCAGCAGGCGGCAGGAAGACAAGTCACAGCAAATGTTGGGGGGATTGTATAATACCATCCCTGTTCACACAGCTAAGCCTTCAGTGTAAATACCCTGCACCCCACAAGTGTTTTTGCTGCCGTGCATGCACACACACGCTTATATTCACACAGTAGCATGAGACACAAACACGACTGAACATGGACGGCAAATTTTAAATCTGTACTTACTCGTTTCTTTTTCGCCTGGAAAGGTGAAACATCTAGATTTGTGGAATCCATGGACTGCAGAGCAAAAAAAAAAAATCACAGGACAAAGTTTCTGAGTCAACAACTGAGAGGCAAAACTCATAGGATAACGTCTTAACGGAGACCGAGTCAACAAGTATCAGTTTCAACTGTGAAGCCAAAACGAGGAGCTACAGGTTTGACAGGCTGAGTCGCAGTAAACAAAAAAAGACCTTGCTAAAATACTTAAAAAAAACAAGATTCTACGAGGTGCAAACAGAACACTGCGACATATGATTACTAATTTAAGGAGGAAAAAGTGAGCCTGTAAAAGCTTGGACGAGTTGTACATGAGTAGCGCTGCTATAAACACTTACTGCTGACAGAGGAGAATGGGATACTGCTGGGATTCTCCTGGCATCCTACAGACAAACAGGAAACACAGGTAATATATTTAGCTGACTGAATGTGTTTTCCGGCATCCAAAATGTCCAAACTTCTTCCTATTTGTACTCACAGCCAGAGGACTCGACATGCGCTCCAAGGACTGCAGGATGCGTCTGGCTGTGGCGCTGGTCACCCCGCAGGGCTGTGCACCAGCAGGTTTAGCCTTGATTTGTCTCCTCACTGGGGCCTACGGACATATGAGACAAGCTCCTTCAGCCTGCAGTTTAAAACTGGCACCTTCACAATAACCTGCAGTGTCAGGCCACATCCACACGGAGACTTGTTGTTGTGTAAACGCACAAGTTTTGCATCGTCAAGTCCAATCGTCCAAATTGATCCCGTAAATTAATTTTTTTAAAAACTTGATCTCAGCAGACACGGAAGCGCCCCTGCACTCTGTTTTGTGAATGCCAGCGCCACCTACAGGCCTGGGGTATGAACTGTAGCCTGTTGAGTCATTTACAAAGGATCCATTTGGATGCAAATATCCTTATTCCGGTGCCAAGGAAGATGGAGGGGAAAAAAAGATTGTTTTGGTAGATGTGGACATGGCCTCAGTTCCCAAAAAGAACTGCTCACCTTAAAAAGCTGTGAAAACTGACAATGAGTATACTTGGAGAGCCAGAACAGAATTATTTAACCCTACAGGGGTTGGGTACTGTCTGGACCCGACATGGTCCCACAAAACAACCTGGTATGGTGTTCCAGGACGAGTTCGAGAGCTCCTGACTGCAGCTGCTCCACCATACGTGGTCTTCCCAGGATAGAAGGGTGAATCTCCAAGCTGGCTGGTGTTCAACACTGTGCTGTTAAGTGTCGACTGGAAGAGGGAAAAGGTTCAACATGATGTAATGATAGATAAATAATTGAATTATTTGGGTGAAATACTGAAGCATATTTTACAGCTAAAGGGCTCACTGCTCCAGTTGCACAATGTAAGAATGTATTTAATTTACACGTGCTGACAAAATCTGATGGTCTTGATGGACAGAGAAGTCCGTACTCACGTTTGAAGATGTCCCAAAAACGGACAGATTGAAAGCCGGCTTTTTCAGGTTTGACTGGGAGGGCTGGGGCCCAGAGCTGCTTCTGTCCGTCTCTGGCGACCAAAGCTGCGGGAGTGACGCTGTTTTCGAAGTGGGGACGTCTGGTAAGGGGTTTTACAGAAACATATTTATGGAAAGATTGGTACACTGCTGTCGTTGCATTTCATGCTTTTGTGCGATGGCTGTTCCACAAGATTCACAACGAAAACAAGACGCCAAAAGACCAAACATTCAGTACCAAGACAGAGACAGACCCACTTGTACCTTTGTCCGAGGCTCGAGAGGAGAAGCCACTAGTGGTGGAGATGTTGTCATCATCGTGCTGTGAGAGGTTATCCTTGATTTCTTTGACAAGGGAGAAGCCTGTTGAAAATGGTCCAGGGGCTGAAGAAGTAGAGGGCTGAGAAAAGAGGCTACTGGGGGCCCCCAGTGTTGGGGAGGAGGCTTCTAGTGGGGAAAAGTGAAGGTGGGAGCGGCTAAGAGGAGGTCTTGACAGCACATATTCCTGAAAGTTCAGGGATGCCCGGCTGGCTGAAGGCTCTGCATGCGAGAGGAAAGATGCAGATAAGGTACTTGTGATACAAGTGGACGAGGAGAGATGGACAAAGAGCCTTCACCTGTGTTAATGGCGCTCGAATCGAAGGAAGGTGGTCCTTCTTCACTGCCATTGGGTGCAGGAGGGGGAGGCGGCGGCGGTTGGCAGTTCTGTTCTGTCCCCTGTACTGAACCCTCTCCTTCAGGATCGTCTCCATTCTTAAAGTATTTCTGCAGCCAGGAAGGAACGATGCTCTTTACTGTGTCAGTCACTCGACTTATCAAGCCTGATTGCTGCTGATAAAGGTGGAGAGAGGAAACGGAGAAAAGAGGATGAAATTAGGTGGAGAAACAAACTCATAACAGAGAAGAAAATAGTTGCTTGGGTCAAACGGATTTGGCTTTGTTTGGAGGAACGACAAGTTGATTGGCAGCCTATTTAAAAACGTCAGTGATTCAAACCAGCAGATAAATGCAGCTTCAGAGCATGACAGTACATCTTAACATACTATTTTCCGCATGTTAATACAAATGCAATTCACACACACACATTTTTTTTGTTCAAGGGTCCAGTTAGTGCTCTAACAATGCCGAAAGCGTTGACAAAGCCTTTCTGATGAGCACAGACCTCTGTGCCACTGATGATGAAAATAATTGGTCAGTGCAATTCTTATTCACAAAATAAAGTAAATAACTCTTATCTAATTATTCAAATGACATGCACAGCACCACTCGTAAGGAAATGGGAATCCTCCTCCTCCCCAGCACAAAGCACAACATTAACGAAAACTGGGTCAGGCACTGAATGTTTCTGGGAAGTGGTGAGCAAATGATGCTGCTCCACAATACAGCAAGGGGTAATGGTGGATGAATTCCAGTTGATAGGGAGTCTTGTCTCCCACATCAGGCATAATGAAATAAACACTCCTTGAGTGATGATCTAACATGAGCCGTACTGTGACATTCTGTAAACTTCAGAAACGACACGACACTGGTCCAAATCCCTGTTGGCACTGAGGTAGACTCCGGATTGGGCGCCCGTCAATCGCATTCACACTTGTGAAAGTGAATCAGCTGCAGTTGTTCCTTCAATTAGCCTAACTGCATTCATCGACCAAGGAAGCTCGTGCGACTGAGTTGAGCTGTGTGTAACACCAGAAACCTGTACAGTAAAGATGAAAAAACATCACTCTATTTCTGTGATGACAAGCATGTCTAGTTTCTCAGTTGTGCTGAAAATGCCTTAATTATCTTACATTCACACCGGGACCCGAGAATGCATATATTTGGCCCCTTTGCTTTCAGCCCTGACAAGAGGTATGTGCCAGTAGAGTCGAGCTGACTTGTGAAATGCACCTACGGGCCACGTGAACTTTAACCCGTGTGCGAATGCAGACACATGTAACAAGTCAAGAGTAGAGTAAAAGCAACAACCACCAGACCGCTAGCTGGGACTACGTTCGCTATTGTTGTGAGGATTTGATGGCGCCACATTTCTGCTGTGGAACAGATCATGTGACTGAGACTTGTAGTCAACTTTCACTACTCTCCTGGGGCGTTATCATGTCAAACTGACCATACAACCTTGGTTAGACTAAATATCTCAGTAGTTCAGTGCATTTAATCATTGATCACGCTGCTGCAAGATGAGTCAAATCTAAACTAATAGTCTTGTCTGTATGTCTATTGCATTATCTGGACCATAATTAAAGCAACTAGCACTTTGTTAGAAGTCAGCAAAATGTGAAAATTGGATGCATTATTGTGAACGCATTTGCATAAATACCATTGCAGCATTATAATAGATTATAAAAAATTATGCTCTGTGCCTTTATCTTTCAACACAAATACAAATGTTTCACTAATCTGTCAAGATTAGATTAGTATTACAAGAAAGAAAATTAAGTAGTAAGTACAAGTACAAAGTATTTTTTAACAAAGCCAACCAATCTCAATAATTCCAAGTTCGTTTTAGACATGGCTACAACCGATTAGTTTAAGAGGCAGACAAGTCGTGTGTGTGTGTGTGTGTGTGTCAAACTGATACCTTTTAGTTCACACATCGCCCTGAGCAGGAGTTTGACGTGGAGCAAACTCATACTTCTACCTACAAAACAGCCCATTTCTAAGCCGCCTCAGATATCGTTAACTTACTACAATCTTTACACGGTATCTGACGCATGTTACCGAGTCATTGACAGGAAACATGTCGGCAGTCTTGTTGAGTAATGGTTTTGAAGACAATATTCGGTGACGTCCATGGAAGTAACCATGTGGGTTTTCATTCAGCCAATGCTTCCTGCGCAATCCAACAGCCTGGGATGTGGCTAATGTTAGCTTGCGAATGTGAACAAAATGCCTCCCGATGGGCGTGCAATACAATATAGAAATGTATGGGCAAATTAAATCAGTATTGACTGGCGTAGAAATGAGGAAATTTTGACCAAAAAAGACACGTCACCTCGACTTGCAACCATGAGATCCCGAACTTGAGAAGCCAAGACAACAATGCGTTGCTCGCGTAGTTAGCCTGCTAGCCATCTTAGCTAGCGTTCCTATAGCACAGACTTGCATTCCACTTCCCTGCTTTCTGCTAACTTCGCTAGCGGCTAACAACTTAATGGGACCCCGCTGAATTATCTTTACACTTCATGGTCGGCCCTACACTTGCCCAGATGTTGGCGAAATAGTGTATAACGTCAAGTCATTTGACCTGTCAGGTCTCCCTGGTTTCGCTAACAGCCAGATTGTTGCTCCCCTCGCATTTCCCGGGCATGCTAGCAGCGCGTGGAGGCCACGAGCGCTAACGGTAGGCCGTAAAATGTCTCCAACTAAACAATAACACGAACTGAGCTGCAGCAGCAGTGCGGTCACTCCTACGACCACTACTGGACTTCAGACAATCACTTTCTGTCGATTTACCTGTTTGCTCTTGGCGTATGGTTTAGAGGCGATATGATACCTCCTGCTTCTAATTTTCCCTCCACCCGTGGCCGCCATGGCTCTTGCGTCTGAGTGTCTGTCGGTGTTTCGGCGCCGTGTAGCTGTCATCTAGCACAGCGGCTGGTGCCGAAAGGAAAGATGGGAAATGTAGTTGGTGTTCATCACACAATGGTGAGGAAAGGTGAACTGGCGTAGAGATGGTCCTCTGATACCTCAGACATATGCACGGTGGTTCATAAAGCAAATATATCGAAGCGCTGTGCCGAGGCGTGGTTTGCTCACGTGACTTTGATGACGCCTGAAGCAGTTGGGTGCTTCGGATGCAGCGTTGCCAGGTGTTCGATAATTATCGTACTGCACGATAATTTGGTCCTCTGTACGGTGTATGATCACTAATCGTCCAAAAAGCCAAATGTTCTTTAACAAGCATTCTGTGAATGTACGGTTGTGCCAGTTTACTCAGGTGTCTGAAGCAGTTACTGCTTTTTAAGTCATCGGGCACATGCCTTGTTTGCGCATCAAAGCAAAAAGGCATCATCGACACAAGCCTCGATACACGCTTCACAAAAATCTTCCTGAATTACTTGACCCACGCTTTGAAGCCTCGACACAGAAGGACACATCACTATTGTTATCTCTCTTCTGACAGGTGTATGATAATTTCCCTCAAAATACGATAATTTTGAGCCTATAGTACGAAGGTCCAACATTTCCCACCTGGCAACACTATTAGTCAATAGTGACAGTGACATAGACCAAAGTCAAATTGGATATCGACATTAGTCTCAAAATTTCTATTTTATACACAGAAACTGAACTAAATTGCGACTTTTTTCTCAAAGTGCACAATGAAAAAAAATATTCCTCCTCATATATTTTTTTCCTACATGGCTCTAATACTCTTCCATATTTTGTCTGAAAGGTTATAAAATGTGCAAATGATTTAATCATTTGTGGTAAACAAAGTAGTCACTTTTTGGTGAATCAACAGTACATTGGATTGCAGCAATGATGTTTGTCAATATAATTGTACAACAAGAAAGCATAAATGCTTTAATGATTCAGGCAAAGAGCAAGTCCAGTGGGCCTACAATTTAACCCAGCAGCTGTGATGATTCACAGCTATGAAATATAACAATGGGCTACTTTTCTTGTTTTATATCTCTATATATAAAAGTGCCCTGGTTGTAAGAACATAAAGTCTCAATACATCTAAATAAACAGGAGTTATTACTTTCATTTATTTTTTTTTTAATGAAAAAAGTAAATAGAAGAGAATAAAATAATCAGTCAGTTTTTTCCAACCACAGAAGTACAAATTACAGGGAAACCACCACTGAAAGCTTCTTGTTCATTTCTAGCCAAAAAGATCACAGTTGTAATGCATTTCAAGTAAATTATACACAGGAATGCAAGCCAATGTTATTTAACAATGTGTAAAAAAAAAATTTAAACCAATTAAACAAAACAAGTAGTGTGCAGTAATGTAGTCCGTTGCATCAAAACAATAAAGAACAAATGTGTACCAATACAAATGTATAATATCCAGGCACATACGCTAACATTTGTTAGTGTAAATAATTTAAATCACCTTAAAAATGTTAACAATTACCTCTTGTGATTGTCACCACAGTGCTTCTGAAATCTCTCACTGGTCATTCAGTGCTCACCACTCTCCCCAAGTCAAACACACACACATTTGCAAATACGGGTATCATCTCAGTGCTTCCAGGACTCACACAGATGAAAGCTAAGGGGTGAAAATAACATGTAAAGACAATGCAGTTATTATCCACACACAAGTTAACATCACCTTCAAGTAATATAAAAAAATGGCAACACAAATTCAAGAGTTAACTCTTCTAGAAAAGCTGTTAAACTGTGTACACAACCTTCATACATCCTGCCACATAGTCCATCAGTCTATAGTGCAAAGCATCAGAGCAGTGGAGGTAGAAAAGTTTTGAGGTGATCCAGGTGGTCTCCAGTTCATCTACGTCTTAAAATCCAGTGCAATCTTTCGATTTTTTACGAATACATATTTTGTGGCATTATCAGAACGTCAGCCTGGGTCACATAATGCAGATTCTACAGAGAATCAGCACTTGTGAAATTCTTATCTTATTGTTGCGTTATTTCCTGGATGTGTTTCATTCCTTTGGGATGATATGTTCACCACAATGACCTTAGAAACGGATGGTAAATTCATACAAGTATAAAACTACAATATGACACCATGTGTGTTTTCATTGGCGTTTTTCTTCATGGCCGTTCACAACTTTGTTTCTTCTTTGCTTCACAGATTGTAGAGTTCGCCAGGGATCTTGGGCAGCTTGGATGGAGAGTAAGTAATATCATCTGCACTTGAGTTAAGCATTGAATCACTCAGGATATCTACTCGCTCTGACCAGGGCCTTCATGTTACTGGACTGACCTGCAAATCCATCTGGAATGAGACCACACGAGTCACCGGCGGCGTTATCGTCACAGTCTTCAACTTGCACAGAGACACTCTGGAAGCAGAGCAACGCAACAGCGCACCAAGTTACGCACTTTAAATAGTTTGACATCCATCAACGTATGTTTTTGCTGAAGTGTTTGGTGAAGAATCAACCAAAAATCTTACCTTCACTTTACTTTGCTCAAACCACACCATCCCATATAAACACAGTAGTGTGATGAATGCCTGAGGAAGATAAGAGGATGAAACACTATGTTGTCGTTAGTGGAAGAACATACCGGAAAATACACTACTCGAGATTCAAAATGCTCAATGGGATAAACATGAAAGATTTTTTTAATGGGTGTCTTTGTAAGCAGGGTAGCAACTGTTACGATGGGTTAATGCTGCAAATTATACAAAGAAAAACCAGCATGAATCGATACTACAGAACGTTGGCTTGAGCATTCATTGAGAATAATACTGCATTGGTTCTGTATCAGAACCTTTGCTTTTGCAGAAATCTTTTCTTACCAGACATAGCAGCCACAGGAGCACATAGCGGATTTGTGTCTTGGAAAACAAGTCATGACCGAATTTCACACATGAAACAGCCTCCAGGAAGGCTATAGCTCTGAAGAAGAAGAAGAGGACGTTTAGATTCAAGGAACAATCGCTCATTAGATGTTGAACACTGGCTGCCATGGCAGTGCCATCTCAGTCCCCTGGAGCTTCTCTTCTGAGCTGAACAAGCCCACACGTACATGCGATATTTGTCACTTCCCAGCTTTTCAAACACACGTCAAGGTACATTCACTAGCGGGAACTTTTGGAAGTTCCCTTTAGGGGCAATGTTGGACAAGACACTGTTCTCAGTGTGTATTATTAATGCAGACAGTGTAGGCTCGTCTCATTGCCATAGAAACTGGAGCAGACAGGGGACACCAGCACCGGCAGCTCTGAGTCTGAGCTGACGTCAGTGCCTTTCACGTTACATCATTCGATTAATCAGAAATGATAAATAACCATGTAATCATGACAAAAGAATGTATGTTATCTACAATCAATGTAATGGTTTCACTGAGAACAGTTACCGCTTGTGCTCAACTTTTGCCACTAGAGGGACATCTCCACCTTCTCCACCATCTTTTATAGGTCATATTTACAGTCGTATGAAAAAGTTTGGGCACCCCTCATCATTTTCAAGATTTTCCTTTATAAATCATTGGTTGTTCGGATCAGCAATTTCAGTTAAATATATCCTATAGCAGACAAACACAGTGATATTTGAGAAGTGAAATGAAGTTTATAGGATTTACAGAAAGCGTAATACAGAAAGCAATAATTACTTAAACAAAAGTAGGCAGGTGCATAAATTTGGGCACCCCAACAGAAAAATTACATCAATATTTAGTAGATCCTCCTTTTGCAGAAATAACAGCCTCTAAACGCTTCCTATAGCTTCCAATGAGGGTCTGGATTCTGGTTGAAGGTATTTTTGACCATTCTTCTTTACAAAACATCTCCAGTTCAGTCAGGTTTGATTCTTGAACATTGTTGGTAAGTATCTGCTGATACTGACTGGAATCCATGCGACCTTCAACTTTAACAAGATTGCCAGTACCTGCACTGGCCACACAGCCCCACAGCATGATGGAACCACCACCAAATTTTACTGTGGGTAGCAAGTGTTTGTCTTGAAATGCTGTGTTCTTCTTCCACCATGCATACCGCCCCTTGTTATGTCCAAATAACTCAATTTTTGTTTCATCAGTCCACAGCACTGTATTCCAGAATGAAGCTG
>CAAKHB010007771.1:325485-343882 GCA_901007665.1 Aeoliscus strigatus
CCTTTTCCCGTAGATGCCGTCTGATGGTTATTGCACTGCAGTCGGCATCAGTAAGGGCCTTAATTTGGGTCGAGGACCGCCCTTTGTCTTGACGGACAGCCAATTGGATCCTCCGGCTCAGTGCAGGTGTAATTTTTCTGGGTCTACCACTTGACTTTCTTGTTCCATAATGCTCAGGATCTTTCAAAAAATTCAGAATGACTGTCTTAATGCGTCCAAACTCAGCAGCAATGGCACGCTGCGAGAAACCTTGCTAATGCAGCTCGACAATCCAACCACGTTCAAAAACAGAGAGCTTCTTAGCTTTAGCCATCAGGAGGGCATGAAAGTGTGAATGCCTGACAGAAAATGTGCAGATTTTGGCTTCTATAGCCTGTGGTCTTAAACTTTTGATCAGGTGATTTACAGCCTATTTCAGTTTAACTGTTGTTTTCAATACATTTTCAAAGTGCTATTTGTCACAGTCCCCTTTCTTGTTTTTGCATATTGTAGCTCTTCTCAAAACCTCATTAAGATCAAAATGTGTAAATTGCTAATTCTCGCAATTTTTCAACTGGTCTTAAGATTTTGATCAGGAGTGTATAATACCACCGACAGTTGACTGTGGAATATTTAGGATCTAGGCAATTTCACAACTCCACTTGTTGCACAGGTGGCATCCTATCACAGTACCACGTTGGAATTCACTGAGCTCCTTAGAGCGACCCATTCTTTCACAAACGTTTGTTGAAACAGTCTGCATGCCTTGGTACTTGATTTTATACACCTGTGGCCACGGAAGTGATTGGAACACCTGATTTCAATTATTTGGATGGGTGAGTGAATACTTTTGGCAATATAGTGTATATGTCATACATACAAAAAAGTACTTCTTTTCAAGATGGCGGTGGTCAACAGCGGCACTACTGCCAATGCTAACATTGCCAATGCGTCCCATTTTCAGGCATTGGCGTTGTGGCATACATTTGGTGCTTGTGTGTCATAAATTGTCTTCATTGTAGATTGAGGTTTAAGATGTGAGGTCTGAGGATTGATTTCGGCCGCACTGCTTGATTTGAGACAGTTCTACCCTGCTGACATTTGCACAATTCGCAAGGAAGTACATAACGTGCAGAGTGTACTACAAAGAAGTGTACTAACGGAAGTATGCGGTTGGGGACACAGCATCGGACACATTCTGGTGGGTTTTCTGTGAACAGGTTGTTCACGTGACTCCGAGCTGGATTCACATCTCTGTCAGGTAATCATCTTTAATCGTCTGTAAACACTCGCATCCACCGGCAGTTACACTCTAATGAGTCTTCATTGGGACCTGTGCGACCACATCAAGTGTGAACGCACACACTTTAACACACTCTGCAGCTCGACCCGTCTGCAGGTGTGTTTTCATCTCTCTGTGCTGCCAAACGTCCCGCCTCCCCTAGGGCTGCCAGGAAGGAAATGAGGTCTGTGTCACTGCTGACTGATGCGGTCGCACTTCAAACGTGCCTCTCCAACTTCCGAGGGGGGGGCAGGATGTTGAAAGAGGCCGGATCAGAGAGGGAGGGTGAGTGTGTGTGTGTGTGTGTGTGTGTGTGTGTGTGTGTGTGTGTGTGTGTGTGTGTGTGTGTGGGCATAGGTATAAAGTGAAACACACCTGAGGCCTGCAGCACTCACAGAGGCATCTCTCTCCCAAGTGGAATACTCAGGGAGGTTGTTGGACCAGGAGTTTATCACGGGATGGACGGGAGGACATGGACGTGGCGCAGCCTGATGTGGGTCTGTCTCACCTGCAGTCTGGCTCTGGACTCCAACACCATCAGATCCTCCAAGGAGATGCAGCCGGTGAGGATCAAGTCCATTCTGACCTGTGAGCTCACATTCAACTGATCAAAACAGACAATAAGAAAACTTATAATTAACTATAAATGCATATTTTAAATGTACAAATTAAAGTTAAAGAAATTACAGAAAAAATGTTCAAATAATATTGTATTTATAATAAATACCAAACCTTATTTCTGTTGCCTTACAGTGGTCAGTGCTGTGTTGTGAGGTTCATGCCTCATGACCACTAACATCTAATTGTCAACAGTTATCAGGTTGTTTAAGGTCTCATATCAGCATCTTTACACATACGAGCACACAAAAAAGACCATTTAATTTAAAAAAATATATATCATGGTCTGAACTTATGAATAAGTTCAATAAGTCTATGCTCCTTCTGAATGAAAGCATCAAAACTTGTTTGGAGAAATGTTCCTGATCATCCCAGTTTTAAAGTTGGTCTTCTTTTAATGATCACCTCCTTCTTCCATTGAAAGTGCAATTTAGATGCGTAATCCTACATTTGTAAATTAAAAACAAACGGATGCTGACTGGACTCACTGGCTGTAGATTGAAGCTGCTGTCACTGATTCTGATTACGGAGTCTAGAAGAATCCCTGGGCTCACTACTGCCCCCTAGCATGAGGAGGCGAACTGCTGCCTCACCTAGTGTCTCTTCACAGCTGGTTTAGGATGTATATGTATACATGTCATATGTCATATATATATTTTATATCACATATATAATATATAATATCACATATATAATGGTGCGGTGGTGATGTAGTTGTAGAATATTAATAGAACTTTGTAAATCCTGTAAATGAATGCAATTTGTGTTCTTTGCTGCTTCAGTGACCCCTGTGGTCAATGGTGGTAACTGCAGCTCAAAACAACAAAAAGCACCTTTAGTTCAAAGGAATGTGAGACTCTGCCCGCAAAAACATGTTCATTTTTAACAAAAAGTCATCTAATGACACAATTGACACATTTGATGGACTGAAAATGGTGCTGTGATTTGTCCAACAGTTACGTTCACGTGGCAACCCGGTGGATCGAGGTGTGCGACGTCGGATGGAGGCGACCTTAAACTCCCATCACACAGTGGCGTGTTCTACACCCTACTGCTCCACGCCGCCGGTCGGTGCATGACATACATGGTTTACATGCTGACAGGAGTCAAAGCTCAGAGGAATGCTCACGTTCTGTCTCCTGTCTGTACTCTAGAGGAGCGGCTGCAGCAACAGGGCTCAGCGGAGGTTGTCCTCTCAGAACGGTCATGTGGACTCGGACTGGTCGCATGACGTCGGCGGCACCAACAGAACCAAAGGTGAGTCTGTCTCCGTAAACGAGTTGGCTCATTGGAAGTCGGCAACAGATCCCACAGGTCAGCTGTGCAACTGTCCCCGCAGCTCCTGAGATGTCTGTGTGCGTGCGCTCAGGCGACTGCGCGTCCGGTCTGTGCTGCGTCCGCTACCTGATGGGCAAACGTTGCCAACGGGTCCCGGTGGAGGGCGAGGTGTGTCTGCTCAGAGGCTCCAAGAAGCTGCGCAGGAACCTGGGACGCTGCGACTGTGGCGCTGGCTTGTCGTGCTCCGCCGCCGGCCAGATGGAGCTCAGCAGGGTCAAAGGTCAGGGGGTGTGCACGCCACGCCGCAGACAAGGCCAGAGGAAAACACGGCATTCAGGGAAGAAGAGGCGGACAGCAGAGAGGAGCTGCTGACGGTCACAAAGCGTTGGAGCCTTTATTCGTTTTAATGTGATGATAATAATAATAATAATACATTTAATAATACATTTGTGTAGCGCTTTTCTAAAAACTCGTCACATCACACATACAACATAAAAGCGCACAAAACAGACATAGCCTGTATAAAAGAAATCACATGAAAAATAGTGCAGCCGAAACATCCTTACAACACACACAGATCGTACCAATTGAACTCGACTTTATTTATGTGTCACAATTGTTCAGGTGACATTGTTTGTTTCCCAGATTGTTTCCAGCTGAATTTGTACCATGGACACATGAACAAAACGCTTTAAGGCAGGTGGCCCTTTTTTAACAGCTTTATTGTTCAAAAGTCAGATGGACAATATTCATATAGTAAATAGAACAATTATCAGTGTTGTGAAAACAACAGACTGAAATAGATGTTTAATTCATCTTAATAGCAAAAGTGAGGGTTTGTCATTTGAAAATTTCAATTTATGGATTTGAGACTTTGCAAATGATATAATTAAACTGATATTTGTTTATTTATGTTGGTGGGGTGGGGGCAATTCACAGAAGATTTAAGTTATGAAGTGATGATGATTTCTCGCTGGTTATTCTATGAATCTTAACATATGTTAAACGGGGATTTAAAAAAGTTTATTTGACTATTTTGGCAATTCGAGATAACTGGAAAATACGTCGAAAACCTTACTTTACTTTAAGTATCTATTTTGAAATTAAAAGTGGTTGTGTACCACGATCAAATACATCATCAGATCATGTTCTGGGGAACACACTGGATATCGACACACATTATAACATCCTGTGCTCCACCTGTTTCCTAAAACAGTTTTGAAGTTACTGAAGGCGCTTGTTCTTCATTAATTCCATTGACATTTTACCGACTTAGCAAATCCTTTTTTTTGTAAATACGGAACAATTTCGGGGGTATTTTTGGAAACAACGTTGTTACCAAATGTTACTGGCAACATGGACAGAGGCACACATGAAGTACCTTTCCAACAACAGGAAGTGAGAATGATTTACATCCTGTTTCATCTGATCCTGATCTAATAAAACACTGATTAAATCTCATCGAGCAGTTTTATTGATTGTCTTTGTGTGCCACCCCATTTTGTTCTACACCGACACCGACTCTCAGGCTTCGATCTGGACAAAGAGAACTTTTTTTCACAACCAACCAGTTACTACTAATTTAGCTACTAGTTCCGTTACGAGACGCCGACTAAACTAAAATACTCTAAAACCAACAGCAACAATCAATGAGGTGCAGTCTCATGTCTGAGTCACACACTTGCGTGTGTCACTTCCAGTTTCACACTGCTGCTCATTCACCTGCAGGGCTCAAAATAAAAGCAGGAATTAAATGACAGGACTGGTGACGAATTAATGTTTTAACATTGATATTTTAAGCGAATTAATTATATCTTCTTACACACATCTTCAGTGAATGTCAGAGGAAAACAGAAACATGAAATATGAGCAGATAGATTGTGGGACACGTGTGGACATTCAAACATACAACAGATCCTTTTCCTGACCCTGGACCAGGCTTTGGTCACATTTATGGATTATTGAAGGTGAGGTGAACATTAGTTGTTCATATCATGACACAGTAGAATGTAAACACATACACACATGCCAGTACAGGCAGACAGTACGAATTGTTCCCAAGAATTGTGAACCAGGAGGCTCATCATTGGACACATACTATGGTAACATTTGACAAAAACACCTGACTGTCTCATCAGTGAGTTCAGAACTTCATCTTTGTTTTTCCAGCTGTTTCTGATCTCTGAGCAGTGGAGTCTTCTGTGACAGCAGGCGATTGAAGAGTCCACAGAGCCCTCTGCTGGACACACTCACCTCATCTGGAACTTGAATCCCTCATACGGCCCAGACCGCTGAACCAATCCGTAACAGAGGATTTGAAGAGTTCAATTAAGGCCGCGTCCACACGGAGACCTTTTGTTGTGTGAAGGCACGTTTGCATCAGGCCAGTCGTCCATGTTGATCCTGTAAACTCAAAGCTGTAAACATATTTTTTTTAATCCAGGTCTCAAGCGGAATGAATTCAACCTCTCCGCTCTTCACTTTGAGAGAGGTAATTCCACATACTTCCAATATGGAGGTGTCATCGCCTCACCCCAACCTCCAGCCTTTGACCTCTACCCCCGACCTCTCAAAACTACTTCCGTGATGCACCCATGCAGGGGCAGATAATGAGTCTGTCTTGTAGCTCCGGGTTGAATCTCGCTGCCTTGTTTCATTTTATTCCGGTTCTCAAGTGTTTTGTTCACTTCAAGTGATACTGAAAGTGAGCAGATCTTGTAATAATCCTTTTCCGCTCATGTTTCCCCCCCATCATCTCATTTCGGACAGTGCTAGTTGCTCGGCGGACAAGGTGTCGCGCCGTCCTTTTGGTGAACATCAGCGCCACCCACCAGGTCAAACTATGAACTGCAGTGTGTCTATGTTAAGATTTATTTGGATCAAACATTGATGTGCTGAGGACATGTCTTAAGTCTTTTCAGCTAAAGAGGTTCTACCCAATTAATCAGTTTTGTAAGTTGTGTTAATCAGGACTGAAGACTTTCATACCTGTTGGTGTCAAAGGTTGGTTTGTTCAAGTCAAATAGACCAGAAATATGTAGACCACATCTATTGTACCCGTAACTTACGGTGAACAGACAATTACAAAGCTTTAAATCAGTGATGTGTCAGAACCAATTCAAACAGGTCAACTGGCTTCAAGGCTTGATCACTAAAAACAAAGACAATAGTTTTCATTGTCAAGGCAACATATCCATTTTATTTTGTCTTCATTTTTGACTTAAAAAAAAACATCGGGACTTGAGTTAATGCAAAAGAAACTTAGGAAAAGTCACAAATGCAGCAACATGATTTCCCACATGAACGGAATAAAAGGGTCAGGGGATCTCCATCAAGAGGAATGTTGAATGGCATTGGGAGTAGGGCAGGAGGGGCTGCTGGGGGGGGTGGCTACAGGGTGAGTGGAGGGTTTGAGCTGGAGCTCAGAGCTGCCCGCAGTCAGCAATGATCAGCTTGGCAGAGGTTTGTCCACTGCTTGACCCAAGGGCCTCCATCTTCTGCACAACGTCCATGCCTTCGACCACGCTGCCGAACACGACGTGCTTTCCATCCAGCCTGCAGACAGATACCAGGAAGTCAGTCAACAGGGATCAGGACAGTTCGTCAGCAGCTTGTCCATCGATATCAGCCTTGTAACCTATAACCTCGCCATCATGGCCAGGTCAGATGAATTCAACCAACCTGACCCAGATTGGATCAACCAGCACTCGTCCCCAGAAAGACATCAGGGTAAGAACCAGCTAGCCAACGTTTACTGCTGACAAGTAATGTTCTCCTTCATGTCAAATCAACAACATTAAGTCGCAGTAGTTCATCTACTGTAACAACTACTTCAATTACTGGATGTTTCCAGTACTGATGCGAAGGACTTAAGTTTACAGATCATGGGTCCAGCTGGGACCCTCCTGTTGGCAGTGTGAAGAGAAAAGGTTTAAGTTTTCTCCATGGTAACTACAGATTTCTAGCATTGATGTTTTTTAAAAAACAATGAAACTCTTCAGATGTTTCAGGTGTCACTAAAACAAAAGTTGTTCTACAAAAAGTAGAGTAGTATAGTAGTATTTCCTGGTCAGAAAGGATCATCTGGTGAAACCAAGCCTCTGTTTGTACCTTTTTCCTGTTCTTAGTAATCTGCACTAGATCAAACTTTCCTGATGAGTCCACTCTTTACGTAGGTTCAGTGTTTAGTCATAGAACACCAAATTGTGGGTCTTCAGGGACAAGTCAAAATGTTCTTAAAGGATGGGGCTGAGGCTCTGCTCTGAAAGTGGCTGGCAGTGAATGATGCAACATGCTGATTCTAGCTGACAGAAAAAACAGAAAACCTATTCAATACAGCATTTAAGGATAACTGTGCCTGCAAGACAACACAAGGGGATAAAAGCCTGAGTTCCCACCATGCAGTCTTCACTGTGCAGATGAAGAACTGGGATCCGTTGGTGTTTGGTCCGGCGTTGGCCATGGACAGGATTCCAGGGCCAGTGTGCTTCAGCGTGAAGTTCTCATCAGCAAATTTGTTGCCATAGATGGACTTTCCCCCGGTTCCGTTGTGGTTGGTGAAGTCACCGCCCTGCGAGATGAACAAACAGTTGCTGTCATCAACAGAGTCCGATTCCAACCTATCGGCAGTCCTGTTGCAAGCAGCTCACCTGGCACATGAAGTCCTTGATGACACGGTGGAAGGTGCAGCCCTTGTAGCCAAAGCCCTTCTCACCGGTGCACAGGGCGCGGAAGTTCTCTGCGGTCTTAGGCACAACATCAGCACGGAGCTGCAACAACAGAAAGTTATTTCACCATTTAAAATCACTAACACCAAAACTCTAGCGAATACGATGCAGGTTTCACACTCAACCGTACACATCCGGCCGTCACCATCCGTCAGAGTCAGGTGACAAATGCAGCACACAAACAGCTGCATGCTGCCATGTTGGGGGGGAGGGAGTGTGTTGGGGCAGGCGCCACCTGCTCTGCGACCGGCAGACACACATACGAGCTAAATTAACAGCTGCACATGTTTCCCAGTTGTGTGCAACCAAACCTGCAGTGGGTTCAATGAAGAAACAACTGCGGGCAAACGTCGGCAACGCCCATGAGCCGCTGGTCCCGACAGCACAAAATGGCTGAACTCGTTAGCCAACATGCTAACTGCGTCCCCCGCCAAACACGCAGCGACCAGAATTAGCTGTTAGCCGAACCCGCGGCCATTGCGCTGTCGGTTACGTAACGTTCTCCAGACGACAAAGGAGGACGACACCCGGCAAACCTAGGCCATCTGCAGCACATCCGCATTTTTGAATCATGCGGACCCCGGGCACCCCTCCCCCCAGCACGGTGGAACTTTCCAGAACTGCCCCGTTCATCTGCAGAGTAACCCGGTGCCGTTTTTTGTTTTTTTTACGACAAAAACGATTAAAAACCATTTTCTAACACTGCAGTTTTATGTAACACTTGGCTCTTATTCAACGCTTTTTCCGCGCTTGGGCGAAGATCACCGAACAAAGGCGCCGGATGTTCCAGTCGCACCGGGCTTGTTGGTCACGGCGGCTCATGCCAGTTTGACAAAGAAATGTGGTTAGTTTGTTGTTGAAACTAGACGAGCTGCACCGAAGCATGATCGTCTCACTCCGCACCAACGTGCTCAACCGCCACCGAAGAAACACGGTGTGACGGTGCTCTTTGTCGCCCCATCCGGTCGCGTTTTGGAGCCATGAACACGTGGTTTGTCCCAGGCAGATGACAGCTCCGGTAAGACTCGCTCATTGTGCCTGCCAACAACTACGGCCCAACTCCGCATTGTCCGTAATGTCCATTCCCAGCAACAATGTAGCGGCACACACGCGGTATCACGTTACAAAGGGCGATTTACCTCCATCACGACCCGGCCGAGGGCCTTTCCGTCAGCGGTGACGTCGAAGAAGACTCGGGGCTTTGCCATTGTAGCAGGCTGAACTGGAGAAGGTCGAGCTGGGTTCTCCGGAGGAAAACACGGTGAAGCACAAGGAACCGAAAAAGAAGGCGGAAAATGGATTAATTTTATATAAGTCGCCGGTGGGCGGTGTTTAGTCACGTTCAGCCAGTTGGGGACGGTGAAATGGTTTAATAGCGCCGAGAGTAGCGAATCAGCAACCGCAGGAGGCGGAGCTTCTGTTGTGGTAGCCTCCGATTGGATAACAATATCGCAGGGTGTTGTTCGAATATGGCATCAGCGTAGGCCGAATTAGACGACATTTGCGTTTGGATGATGGACACCGCCCCTATTCGCTGTTCCGGTGTCAACTGCAAATGATACTTCCATGAGTAATACGCGCTACTGATCATTGACATCGCGCCCATCCAATAAGGGCCCTGCAAAGTGCACAGTAGGCGGGCTCTCAGAGCGCGCACCCGATGATGGACAGATGGGGAAAGTAGTGGGTGCGCGACCATGCGGTTAGGGCGTGGTCCTCCGCAGAGAGAAAGTCAAGACAGAAAGTTTGTCAGGTGTTTTTCCACACACAGTGTTCACCTTTGCCACTGATAAATGTGACATGTTAGCGAGCTGAGAACGAGGATTTGTCGAAAAAGACCTCGTTGGCTTCAAGTGACTGAGCTCATCACGTTAGCTTGGCCTGCCAGCTAGCAGGGCCTCATGTGCAAGTGTTAATTTCTGCTTTCATTGCCTTTATACTGTTTATTTATAATGTGTTTACCCCTCTCAATGTATATATACATATATGTGTGTGTGTGTGTGTATTTTGCTGGATTAATTCGTTAATTCGTTGGCAACTGGACTTCTAGTCCCTCAGATGATTGACAGCCATGGAGGGGATCCGATACTCACACTCCTTTGTGTGAGCTAACAAACCAAACGAACTGAAGAAGCTTCTCGGCTGAGTGCCAAAACAAGAAGTCTGAGGATTTATATTCCGAATACGTGAAGCGACTCATCAGAAACACCGTCTGTCGGTGGTCCACCAAGTGACCTCTGACCTCACTGATTTAAAAGACGAGTTCATTGTCTTCACGAGACACTTTCACATATATGTGGTTCAGTAAAGGAAATGTGAACAGTGTCATCTCCACACTTAATTCATTCATGGTGTTTGAGGGTTCCCCCTCTTTTTTGAAGAGGGAGATGATATTTTTGTTCTTTGCCCCTGATCATCTCTAACACAGATCCATCAGATGATTTTATTCAGACTGTAGGTCCAGGTAGGTAGCTTCCTTCTTTGTGTCACATCTGACGAGGAGTCAGGTGGGGTGGTACATGAGGGAAGTAGTAAAATCAGCTGTTTTACCGGCGGAATGTATGAATGAACTGTTGGGATTCACTGTTTGGATTTTATACTAATAAATGAAAGTAAACAGCAGACATTGGAGCCTGTAGATTTTGTGTAGTCCAAATGGAAACGTGTCCATCAAACACCCTTTGTCCCCGTGCTCAGCCTCCTGACGACTCATGGGTTTTGATAGTCGTCTAATACAGACGATCAACTTGGTATATTGATATGAATGAATTGAATTTCAATACTAAGGTTGAAAGCTGACGCTTGTGTTTTTATGTTTGTTCTTTTAACTGGGAACAAACAATGTGATTTTGAGGGATCCACGGATGTTGTAGGTTCATTGAGGCATGAATGAACAACGTACACATTTACACAGTCTGAGATGTGTTGCCAGCTGCTTTGTCGTCTTCTGGCAGCTTCCACAGTGTTTGTCTTTTCAACAATCACTGACTTCTCCTACTTTTCCAGCATTAACCTCTGTGACCAGCGAGAGGCGCTCTGTCTCCCGTTCGCTTGCTGATGATCGTGATTGGTCTGCTGCCTCGAACACATCTCTTATACGTACGCACATCTCATATACGTACGTATAAGTTCACGGGTCTTGATGAGACAAACCTGGGTTGAATTAGCGAGTTGATATCCAGCTTCGTGGTACCGATGATCCCGATCACCATGGTCTCGCGTAGTCAGTCCTGGATCAATCGAGTTGATCCAGGACTTATTAATCGAGCTTCGTGGTACAGGCCCCTGGATGACTGAGGGGAAAAAATATTTTACTTATTTATTTATATATAAATATATATTATATAAATATACATTACTATTTATATATTTATTTACTATCTTATATATATATATATGTATCTTGTCAAACTTTACAACATAAAATCTCTATACTGTTTGTTTTTTCTGGGTGATGCAATGACTTGCTCAGTGTTCATTATCTTAAGTATATCTTACATTAAAAAAAATCATGCTTTAAACCTGCTGTAAAGAAACAACCAAAGCTGCTGACATACTTGATACACTATTATTTTCTTTCTTAAATTACTTTGAGTATGTTCCCCTGCATTTTCTCCCACACAGAGTTGATGACTTGACAACAGATTATAGCATCATTATTCACTTTCAAAAAAGATAAAAGGAACTCAGTCCAACACGCTGGCTTGTCTGTCTTTTCAATGTGTGTTTATTAAATTACAAAGGTTTTATCCTTATTAGCATCGTTACTGAATCATAGTTTGATCATGTACACTTTATTTTTTCCAGATGGGGACATGGAGACTTGGACATTTACCACGCAACAACATACAGAATAAAGACAAGCATGAGGAGAACGAACAGAAACCAGCTGCTGTTGACTGATCTGACGTATTGTCCCACAAATTGTTCAGTTCACGTAGATTCAGGGGGAAATAAGCAGAACAGCAGCACACGAGGAGAAGAACTGACGTAAAACCTGACAGACAGTTTGGGAAATGATCCGAGATGTTACTGGTAAACGAGCAGCAGTGCAATCGTCACTGACCGTCACTTTACACGGATGTCAGCGCTGACCAGGAATGAAGAATGCGAATACAATCCCAGAATTAAAAAAAACAACAAAACAAAAACATTACCATCGAGTTCATAGTCACACAAAGAGTTTTCATATTTAAAAGTCTCCTTCTTGTTCCTGCTGTCCTGGGAGTGGGTGATGAAGTGGTTCATATTTTACAGTGAAGCCTGGTTCCTGGGGTTCAGATGTTCAGTTGTTTTCAAACAGGGACAGCAGGTCGTCGCTGTTGTTGTTTGGAAGGTCTGGAGGGCCGAGGTAGGACAGCAGCTCGTCTGGGTTGGTCAGCTCCGGCAGCAGCTGTGCACACGCACATGCACAGATGTCACAACTGAGTTGCCCACTGCTGACAGGAAGTTGAAAACTGAACCCACCCCCACTTTAACTCGGATACCCGACCTGTAACCTGTAACTTTTGACAACCCTGTTTAAAAAGGGCCACCTGCCACAAAGCCTTCTGTTCACATATGCGTAGTACAAATTCTTCAGGAAAAAATCTGTTGCATGCGTTGTAGGTTGATATGCAATTGTGTTGTGTGAAGGTCACGCCCATAGGCATTGGTGGGGGGCATTGTCATTGCTCCCATTCAAGTCAATGCTGCGTTGACTGGGTCACATATGTGTGTCTGTCCTTGACCAGCAGGGGTTTTTGTGTGCACATGAAGCCTGTGAACCCACTTACCATCACCACAGCGACCACGAGTGGAACAGATGCAGGAGATTTAAATGAAAAAGTCATTTCAATATTTAATGAAATGTGAAGAATCAAAGATCTGACTCTGTGTATTGTGTGTTGGTTGAATAAAGGTTTGAAGAAATTGTCAGTAAGTGTTGTAATTGTCAAAATAAATATTTCGCAATTAATAATTATAATGAATGATAAATGACATAAATAAGCTTTCCGTCCAATTAAATGACTCAGGCAGGTCTCAACTCACATCAAGAGAAGGTTCTGGAACCTCTGCAGTACCCCCGAGCCCAAAGGAGCCATCACCATGGAGACGGATATTCTGGTTGCTACGCTGCATCATCTGGCTGCTGCCGCCTCCACTTTGGGGGTTGCCATGGAGACCCTGTGACTGTTGCTGCGAAAGAGGGGCACCATGGGCAATGGAGTCCAGACGGCCCGAGATGGACATCTGACAGACGAGAGGAACGGGGTGGAGGAATGATGGAAGGAAAAGGGGGAGAGGGAGCAGGAAGAGGACATAATCAGTCAGTGAATTACCAGTCAGAGGCAGAAGATGCTGGCTTCCTACCTGTCCAGCCAGTGGGTGCGATGGTGGCTTGTCGGGTGTCAGCAGGGCACTGGACAGCTCCGACTGGTAGGACAGGGGGGGTGGCCCGGGGGAGGAGAAGTCCCCTCCGACCCCCGGTGTCCCAGGGCCGCTGCTGAAGTCTGAGAAGCCGGTCGACTGGCCAGGATAGGACGGAGCTAAGGGAGACAGAGAACACATCTGATCACTGACCAGTCAGATCGACTGGCAGAGAAATGAGAACACTCAGCGAAAAAATTACTGAAGCTGCTACACAGGTCCTACGTTGTACCCTACACAGGTCCTACGTGGTACCTTACGTCGTTCCCAACACAGGCCCTATAAGGTCCTACAAGCCCCACATTTTACCCTACAACCATTTTTTAATGATAAAAAAGTTAGTGGGAAATTATGCAAATGTAACCCACCGGCTGTCTCTACTAGCCCTGCAGGTGCATCTAAATCTAGGTTCCAGAAGAGATAGGCAAATAATCACTGGAGCTCTCACCTCCCGTAATGACTCACAATAATGCAGTATCGTTTCGACCCCAAAGATGTATTTAAGGTGTTCCAGCTAATTAGAACAATACACTTCCTGTGATATTGTTATAATATAGTTGGGAACCAACAAAAAAAAATAACAACTAACGCAAATTTGAAACCTAAAAAAAACAAAAAACGAGCAACCAAAGTACCCAGATAAGGGATTGTGAGTCCCACTGTCTATCGAGCACACTGGAGTTCCTACCACCCTCAGGAGGTGCTGTTGTCCGTCCTGGTTTCCGGTGGATACCAGGACGGTGGAGGGAAGGAAGGTGGCTTGATGAGATGGATAGGAGAAAAGGGAAAGCGACTGAAGGAGTAAGGGAAGAATGAAGATCCGGTGATGATGTGGAAGGGGAACGAAGAGACCAGGGGGTGGTGGAGTTGGGAACCCAGGCAGCTCACGGGAATCACAGCTATACGCCGTTTAGACAGTCGGCAGGTCCATGGCGACAATGCTTCTCAACAAAATGTCACAAAAAACACTCTCTGAAAGTTGCTATGCTGTTCCAATTAATCGGCTCCAAACGTGAGCTCTTCTACCCGTGCTGCTGCGCTCGTCAGTGCACAGCACATTCTTTTCTTCTCGGAGCTCGTAGCCTCCGTTACCCAGTTACACCACTTGGTGGCGCCAAAGGACCATAAAAAAATCAGAGAAATAACTTTTCTCCGAAAATTACGCTCGCCATACTGACCTTTCAGTCTACCCGTCTACACAAATCTTGTAATTAATCACTTTCAGTCACTATTGCTTGAAGAAAACCACAGAGTTGTAAAAATCGACACATGGCGACAAGATTCAATGCATAGCGACATGGAGAGAAATATAACTGCTCATGGTGGCGTTGGATGCCCAGGCAGTGTGAACTCAGCTCCACACCTGACCAGACCAACCTGACGGCTTCAGTTTGATCACAGTCAGGGGACGTACCTGGTCCAGGGTAGTCCGGCGTGCTGCTGCTGTTGCTGCTGCTCCCTGCAGGGAGAGAGGGGTACGGCATGGGGGAGGAGACGGAGGAAGACGAGGAAGGGGCGGGGCCTAATGATGCAATCATCTCCATGACGCTGGGCAGGACCATGTGACTGGGGCTGAGAGTCCGGCAGCGCTTCAGAACGGGGCCGTCCGACTCTTCTTTCACATGGATGTCTGGCTTCACAGGAACGGGCTTCCAACTGCACACTGGGTCGATGGTGATCTCCTCGTACTCTGAACTGTGAGGGTGGAGGGCGGGCAGAGTGTTACCTGAAACCAGCTGACCAAAGGTCAAGAGTCCAGAGCAACTCCACTGCTGGTGGACTGAAACGCACAGTGGTGAAGGTTGGATGTAATGTTTAGTCTCACGTTAACCTGTTCCAGTTTTCTATAAAACTCCATTTATGCTTCTGCATCAACTTGATGCCCTACCTACGGCGCAGGATCGGCGTTAACGTGTTGCCTAGAGCATAGGATAAGGCGTAGTTTGACGTCACTCCAGAAATGTATCGATGCAGATTTCAGAGCAGGACTTCTGTGCTCACAGAAAAAATCAAACCGTCCAAAAGACAATTTTGGACTGAAAAAGTGAGTGGAAAATTATAGCGATCATGCTGTAGTTACTGCGGCAACAAGAACTGCTCACTTTCAGTCGCTGTGGCTTGAAATAAACAAGGAAAATATGGCGGTAAGATTCAACACAGAGCTACAAAGACACGTCAAAGCACAAACACTTGTCAGTGTCTGTGCTGGTGTTTGTTGTCCATATGTTGTGTGACATTGTAATGGTGATCCAAGTGGACCGGACATTTGGAGTTCATAACTCACAATGAGACAATAGAGACAGAGAAATAAGTAACAGAAGAAACAAAAGAAGATTCTTACTTCTGAACATAGATGAGGATTCCTAGCATGTACTGATCCACTTCCAGACCTTCTAATAGAGCAGTTTTACTGCGCACACACACAAATAAGATAGAGATTAAACAGAGGCATTGACAGTACTTGTTTATTCGTGTGTGTTACGTACTTGCACACAGGACATCGCCACGTTCCTCTCTCACAGTTCAGCTGCAGGTATGACTCCAGGTCAAAACACTGCCGAAAGAATGAAAGAAAGAAAGAAAAAAAAACAAAGAAAGAAAGGCGCACGCACGCACACACACACACACACACACACACCAGTGTTTGTATAAATAAAACAACAAAGAAAACACAGCACATACAGTGTTGTGATTGGCTGTGGCTTGAACCTGTATGTGTCTGCAGTCATGACCCCTGGCGGGCAGCTGGATGCGTCGGAAAGTGATTGGACACTTTAATGACACCCTGATAGCTGTCTGCTCCACACCATCCTCTCCATTCATCCCTGGGGTCCCAGGGATCGAACCGCTGCTGAAGTTTCTCTTTACTGATGTAAGAAACACACAAACCTTGACATGTGAGGCCAAAGCCCAACCGGAAACACATACAGGCATGATCTAGGACGAGAATGCACATGCACATGACAGAGGCGTGAGTGCAGACATGTGCAATCAATCATATGACGCAAACTCACTCTTGGTGACGCAGTGCTCCGCTGGCAGCAGCCTCTTCTTCATCAGACCCTGCAGCACCGAGCGAACCGATGGACGATGAACCAGCTGGAGGACGAACAGGTGAGACTGTCGAGAGACACAAGGTGTTAGAGAGAGGTGTGTGTGTGTGTGTGTGTGTGTGTGTGTGTGTGTGTGTCTTACACAGCAGCAGGCGGTCACAGTAATCTGTATCGTGTTCCTGCCCGGCTGGCAAACTTGTTTCAAGTACAAAGGCTTGTGGGAGGTTTTGTTGTCGCCTCGTTCAATGGTGAGAGGAGTTGCGTTCACGCTCACCTGAGGAGGAGGAGGAAGCTTTTCAAGAACCTCAGTCTTTGCTGGACAAACCTGCAGCTACAAGTCTTAACTGGACTCTAGTACTGGGGCCTGTACCATGAAGCAACAAGTCCTTGATAACTACATTTAGCCAGGGTTGACTTACCGAGACCATGGCAATCAGGATCATCTGTACCACGAAGCTGGATATCAACTCGGTTACTCAACCCAGGGGCCTGTACCACGAAGCTCGATTAATAAGTCCTGGATCAACTCCATTGATCCAGGACTGACTTAGTGAGATCATGGCGATCAGGATAATCGGTGCCACGAAGCTGGATATCAACTCGCTAATTCAATCCAGCTTTGTCTCATCAAGTCCAGTGAACGCGCACGTACAAGAGGTGTGTTCGAGGCAGCAGACCAATCACAATCAGGAGCGCACGAACGGGAGACAGAGCGCCTCACGCCGGCTGCAGAGGGTAATGTTGGAAAAGTAGGAGGAGAAGTCAGTGATGGTAGAAAAGACAAACACCGTGGAAGATGCCAAAAGACGACAAAGCAGCTGGCAACACATCTCAGACTGTGTAAATGTGTACGTTGGTCATTAATGAATGAATGAACCTACAACATCCGTGGATCCCACGAAATCACATTATTTATTTTTTCCCAGACAAATAAAAAAACACTAAAGCGTCAACTTTAGTACTGAAATTAAATTCATTCATATCAATATACCATGTTGATCATCTGTATCAGGAGACGACGAAAACCCACGAGTAGTCAGGAGGCTGAGCCCGGGGACAAAGGGTGTTTGACGGACGTGTTTCCATTTGGACTAAACAATAAAAACTACAGGCTCCAATGTCTGCTGTTTACTTTCATTTATTAAGTATAAAATCCAAACAGTGAATCCCACAAAAAAAACTTAAAACACAGTGCAAGCCAGTGAGCAAACGAGTTAGTGGTCAGCAAAAAGTAGGACACCCCCCCACCCGTTCATTCCGCCGGTAAAACAGCTGATTTTACTACTTCCCTCAAGTACCCCACCACCACCACACACACACACACACCTGACTCCTCCTCAGATGTGACACAAAGAAGGAAGCTACCTGACACCTACAGTCTGAATCAAATCTGATGGATCTGTGTTAGAGATGATCAGGGACAAAGAGAAAAAATATCATCTCCCTCTTCAAAAAAGAGGGGGAACCCTCTAACACCATGAATGAAGTGTGGAGATGACACTGTTCCTTTACTGAACCACATGTATGAAAGTGTCTCGTGAAGACGATAAACTCATCTTTTAAATCAGTGAGGTCTCAGGTCACTTGGTGGACCACCGACAGACGGTGTTTCATCTCCCACTGAATAAAGGAAACGACCCGTGTCAAAGAACCTCAGGGTGATGTATACTGTCTGTGGTCCAGGGCGTGAGAATCGGTAAAATTCGGTGAAATTTAACGGGTCCAATCGGTCCCGGAAGATTCTTTCACGCCGTAACTCTCTCCTCACCATATAATGGTTAAATGTCCATGACGATACATTTGTTTTGTACCACAGACAATTCAATAAAGTTTTGGGAGATAAAAAAACTCCCCTCACCACCTGTCTTACGTGGAGGAATGGGTGGGTCATTGTTTTTCCTGACATCTGATTGGCCAGTGGGTGGTGCTGTTTACAGGATCAGATTCAATCCAGACAGTAAATTACCATGGTAACAGGTCTTGATTAAACGAAATCCGGCTTCGTGGTACCGAAGATCCAGGATCAACCCTGAAGTTATCTCGTTAAAACC
>CAAKHB010007772.1:17402-32261 GCA_901007665.1 Aeoliscus strigatus
GACTCAATAGAGAAGAGCAGTTGGGAGAGTGAGGAAGGTCGCAGGAAAGGAGTTGGAGGCTCTGCGTGTGTGTGTGTGTGTGTGTGTGTGTGTGAGAGTGTGTGTGAGAGTGTGTGTGTGTGTGTGTGTGTGAGACAGAACATGAGCGATAGATAGATGGACAAATAGAGAGAACAGAGAATGTGTGTTCACTTCCAAACACATTAATTCAATTTCTTTTTAACACTTATTTTTAAGGAAAAACGTACCCAGCACCTGGGATTAGAGGGACTGAGTGGGTCTGAGGGTGAAGCTGGCACAGTGACGGTGCTGCTGATGTCAACTTTTCCCACCTACGGATCAGCTTCTGATCAGCTTCAACAGAACAATGCAGACATGAGCCATGACACCATGTAGGACGTTGGACGTCCTCTCGTGAAACAGGCAACAAACCCGGACCTTTGCGAGTTGGATATAAGTTTGTGTCTTGGGTTGAAGTACATCCTCTGCCTTAAATGTGAGAGCTGCAGGAGAGCTGAATATATTTAAGAGCCCGTTCCACTTGCTCTCTTTCTCCCAGCTAGTCTCCACAGACAAAAAGCTGTTGTTGTAATGGGGAGCCATGGATGTGGTAACTCTATATCACCTCAGACCATCCATCCCAATTATCTACTTTGTAAGGAAGAGCAGTAAAACTCCACAGCGGGAGATTTGAAGTCCAACTTATTGGAACGATTTGCTGTGAGAACTATATGGGCAAATTATCGGTAATAGTATCTTAACTTTGCTAATAAACACACCTATAAGTGTGTGTGTGTGTGTGTGTGTGTGTGCCCTGCCTGACTATGTGTGTGTGTTTATGGATTGTTAGCTCTGATCAGAATGCAGAGCTCTACCCTCTCAGCCCAGAACAGCCGTAACTCTTGTCGAAATGCAGACGTTGCTATTGTGTTGGCTCAAGTGCTGCATTCTTAGACATATATGATATCTTACCCCTACGGTGTCCTACATCCTCCCTGAACGGTTCCCCTGCCCTAGCTTTTTTTTGTCCTTCCTCCTCGAGCCTCCCTTCTCTCCTCCTAGGTTTGTTGTGTGAGTGGAGGTGTTCCCTGTTTAGCAGCTGCTGCAGCTCACATCCTACAAGGAGTTCCCAGTGGATCCCCAGCTTACAGCAGGCCACAAACAGAGGGGAGTCCAAGCAGAGAAGAAGTCAGTGAAATGATGAGGAGACACGCTATAAAACGGATAGCAAACATGGCAGGAATGATTCAATAACGTGGGTTAGTTGTAGCGGGGTCGTCCAGTAATTGTAAGGTTCCTAATTTCAATCCGACTCCCAGGAGGCCATGTCGAAGTGTCCTTGAGCCAAACGTTTGGTGTCGGCTCGACCCCTACGACTGATGGGAAATGAGTTCCAGGATTACAAGATTCCCATCTATTTCTTTAATATACTCAGAGAACAACAGATTTGCTATAATTAGCGACCATGCTATTGCTAGTAAGAAATTATCTGGAAATTCGACTGGAAACACAAATACACTTTTCTCTTTCTCAAACTGCACAAGAAGAGAGGTAGAAAATGGGATTCAAAGGCTCTCAATTTTTGGTCCATATGCCGCTTCACAGTTATCCCCTGAGTTCAGATCACAGTGTCATCCATAAAGTTTTACTTTGTCCAACTTTCTCCTGTTAACTGCGCCGAGTCGAGCCAGTCACAGGTATCTGAGTCCGGCCCAATTACGTCCGCCTACCTCTGTCAGATTGTTTATAGCTGGCTGCACATGTGTGTTTGCGGGGAGCTGCAGGGTGGCTAAATTGAACAGGCGAGTGTGTACGTGTGTGCTCACATTTATTCGTTTCTATGTGTGCACCAGTGCTCGAGACAACCTTGACACACCACCACCTCCACAGCCACACACCATTTCTCTTCCGCTGCCATCTCTCTACCCAGGAGGCTTTTCCCGACCACACGGCTAATAAAGTGGGCCAGGTCCGCAGCTGAGCACTATTTTTATCAGAAAGCAATTTTCAGGAGGTGCCCATAGGTAAGTAGGTTCCAGCGCATTAGACAATGGAGCCATGACAAGGAGTTCCCCCCTGCCATTAACCTTTGCTAAGCAATTCCCGGACGCCCTGATGTCACAGGAGCACTGCGCAGCCACCGCCACCTTTAGATTGTGTTGCAGTGGCTCCTTATGAGGTTTTCTTATTTACTGCATGTTACAGAGCTGGTCAGGAAATTGCATGTCAGCATAGCCAGCAGCCAACAGTCAGCAGCTCAGTGGATTACAATTCGGCTTTTTATGTTTTTATGTACGTTTGTTACTTCGTTAGGGATTAAAGCCAGTCCGTTTCTTTGACAGTGCTGGAATGAACTGGACTTGTTCATTAAGTCCAGGCCCGTCCAGACCAGGTGCAACCATTTACGTGCATCCACTCGCAGAGCAGAATGGTCTAGAAACACCTTGCAACAGAACTGTTCCCACTGCCAACTTGACATAAATCTATATATATATATAGATACTGTAGTTTCAACAGCAACAGGTGGGGCACCAGAGAACTCAACCCTTCTTGTCTGCGCATCTCTGAACACTCGTTAGCATATGTTAGCATCGCATTTGAAGGTACCGTTGAAAAGACGTAACCTTGTTACCGGTGTCTACATACCGGATGAAGTATGAGCAAACGTTCATAAATTCAAATAAGTCAGATGAAAAGGAGAGAAAAGGTTAGAAAAGGGAGTGGATAGAAACACAGCAGACGAGGGAAAGGTTGACGAGGATGAGCTGTGAGAGGACAAATGTAGGAAAAGAACAGAGGGTAGAGGAGGCAGCGAGGACAAGGACAGACGATAAGGGACACATCTAGACAGGGATATATATTCTGAATAAAAGGTTCACGGCTTGAAGGAAGAGAAAAAGATAAACCCCAAGAGAGGCCAACAGACACCAATGGCTGGACATGGAGCAAGACAGACTGACAGGCGAGTAAATGCCGTACAAGTGAGACCGAGGGGGGGGGGGTGTTCCAGAGAGGTGGGGGATGGAGGGAGAAGACAGATGAGCACAGCGATGGTTGTTACTCCCAGTGGAGAAGTTACGCTCACTATGGGTCTGGAGCTGTCAGGCCATCCTTCTCTCCTTCACAGCATCTTTTAGTCTCCACTCCCTCAGTACATACTCCTCCTTTTGAGTCAGCCATGTTTGTTATCACCAGTGTGTACAGTCCATCCTGTCCTGTCAATCACCCTTGGACAGAGTCCGTGGAAGCCTTGGATTTAGACTCAGACGTGGTTTTGTACAAAGCATGTTTGAGAAGGTCAAATATGGTCACTCCTTCCGCTTTTGGCTCATTTTACAGCACAACTCAATTTCCTCTGTGCACATTTTTTTATGTATAACCTTGGCCGTGACTCGTTCCTTGAGTCCCCTTCTCACCTCTAACATTGTTTTATCCTGGTGAAACAAGAGGCTCATGTAAGGACACTTGCTCCATCATTAAAGTCTGTTACTACCTCTCTTTGTCTCACAAACACACCGTACTAAAGGAAGCCACAAAGTGCTACTCGGTGACTCTGAAATATTACACTGGGTTTCAATGGGCGTGTTTAACCGCAAGGCCGAATTAATCAATCTGTACATGAAAGAATCCTTGTTTACTTCGGCCTCACAGGAGCTTCTGTGAATGCTTCGTTGTATAGATATTTCTGGAGGTTTCAAAGTTTTGTCTGGTTAAATGAAGCCAAAGACAAGAGTTGGGGAATTACTTGCATGTGACTAATAATTGATGTGGTGTTTGCAGAGGAGACACCACAGTGTGAAGTACAGTAATCAAACGTCATGTATGAGGATACTTAGGATACTTTAATCACAATCACAAGGGGTCTAAAACCGCTATCTCCACCTATTGACCCTGTTTCCAAATCCTGCTGTGTTTCTAAACTGTAAACTCAATTTCTGCAGCTGGGACTCCAGTTTCACTGCTCCCACTGACCTTTCTGTGTCGCCATCGATGACCTTGACCAAGAATTCTGTATTACTCCTACCACCTGAGGCTTCCTTACATTGATGCTGCAGTTCCTGCAGTTTTTGCACGACGAAAAGGAAATGTGTGCAAGGTAAATGTATCTTTTCCTGGTTTTCCCATCGTGCAATAATATCTGATCAGTGCAATCTGTGTGCTCCAGCTGTTTCAGAGCCCTGAAATGAATTTAGAAAATTCAATAATATACAACGGGGCCGAGGGGTAGGAGGGAGTATGTTCTTATCACATCCGGCTTCCACCGGTATTTGAACATGTATACATGTATGTGCACTACGGGTAATTGAAATCAACAGTATCCATTTCTCTCTTCCTCCTCCTCACCTCTGTGGTACTCAGAGATGCTCAGTTGCGCAGCTGTGCGGAACAGATGTCCTGTTTGATAGCGTCTTGATGAACACGCCTCATTTTATCAAGCGGGGATGTTTTGTTTTCCTACCTCAGCGATGAGCCTCTCCACGATGTGACATGCCATGTTGAACATGATTCACTGTTCATTTATAGCTGCTGATTTCTGCTAAGTTCTGCTAACGACACTGTTGCTGCTTTCACTGTTACTTGACTTTCGACTCTGCCATCTTGGATTGTTTTACAGTGATGCATTCATGTTAAAACGTATTAATGCTGGGCCCAGACTTAAACAATACTTTATGTTGACTGAGTGATGTGGCAGAACTATAGCAAAGCATCAGATTCTTTACCAGTCTATGTTTTGCGCACCAAAGATATTTGTTACAAATGTGGCCCAGGTGCCATTTTTATTTGTACATATAATGTACCACGTGCTTAGATCTCACCTTCCTTCAGGGGATGACACAGGGTTCTTGTTCCCTGCACATGGTAACAGTTGCATAACAGCATGTTAAAGCTACGCGCTGCCTCCCTCAGGACCCCGAAGGCAGCGAGAGCAAAGCATGCACTCCTCAGCTATATCTGTACCCCTGCCTTTCCCTCCATCTTTCCCTCTGGTCCTCACAATTGCTCAGAACACAAGCAGAGCAGTCCCGTTTACGGGGTGAGTCAGGAATAAATATCCTCTCGTTTGTTTTCTCAAATGTTCACTCTCCCCGCCTTTTAGTTCATTTCCCTAAGTAGAAATGAGTCACATTTCTTTTGTCAGAAGAAAGTCTGGGAAGGTATGACCTCCAGAGCTAAGGTTTAACTGTCTATGGGGGTTCCAAGCCTTGGAAAAGTCATGTGCAAGGACTATTCTGGGGCTCATTCGTCTCATTTCTAGGGGAGTAAGAGAGGGTTCATATGTGGATTGTTAGTAATCATAAACGAAACTCACTCAGCACATGGCTGAATCTGCTTCATGCGATGGGATTCATGGGCAAAGCAGCGCTTCAGACTTTCAAAGCGTTTTATGCCCTCGGCGAAGTGGCTAGTTGATGGGCTGAATTCACTGTTTTTAGTGATGTGGACAAACTGTCTCGGGGATCAAGCACCAACAAACAAATTCCAGTTTTCTCTTTGCTGAGCTGAAGGAACTCTGCAGCTGTCAAACTAACCACAACAAATTGTCAGTGGCTGGGGTGATGTGAAGCTGAGTGTCTTTGGCTAATTACAGTAGTTCATGATATGTTCACTGATGATGGAGGCAATATAAGTACTGAGAAAAAGAGGGACCATGATGGAGCCCTGAGGGACGCCACGTATACCAATTATGACTGAAAGCTTCAAACAGATGCAGTAAGTTTGCTCAGTAATTGCAATGCAGCCATTGCATTAGAGGTAACTGGAGGGGAGGGAGAAAAAGAGGATCACTTGTATGTCACAATGAGTAGAAGAGTAATTGGTTCTGTCCGGTATCTGCTGTAGTTCCTCATGTTGTTCACCAGTGAGCTGATTTCCTCAACCTTCTCTAAGTTTTGCCTCTGTCTCTCTTTTATCTGACTTTATAGCCTCAGCATTCTTCCACAGGGCTTTATCAGCCATGTCATCACAGCTACAGGCAGGTAAGCAGGGAGTATTTTGCAGAGGTATTTGAAACACTGTGACAGCTCAATCAGTAGCTAAATATACAGCAAAGAAAAAACGGTAATGATCTGATATCATTAAGTCGTATCTCTCGTATCAGAGCCCCTGGATAAAAGATCAAGTACCAGTCTGTGTTGTTTAGATGAGTGTGACAGTTCAGACAAAACATCTGGAATAATTCATTAGCGCTGTGTAGAACTGCAGTGCGAGTACTTATATCTGCAGAGAGACTTCCATTGTAGTTACAGAATTTTGATTGCAGATCTGCACGTTCACATTTATATCCAGATGGTCTCTGTGTTAGCAGACGCAGGGTCGGCGTGTCACTGAAGACTGGCAGTGACTGATTGAAAGCTCCGGCACTCGCCTGGTGAGACCTGCGGGCACTTGAAAGTGTCAGAAAATATTGATGCTGCTCCGGCACCTCGTTTGCACGGCCTTCCAGTGTGCAGAAAGTTATAATTGGGGGGCAAAGCTGCACTGAGTGGGAAAGATTCAGCCATGTTTCAGTAATAGCTAGAGCATCAAGGTCATTATCCAGCAGGTCTGCTGACCATCCATGAATTACTGCTCAGGGGACAAAAAGAATCATAGCATGCACTCCTCGAGTTACCTCCAGTTACTGTTCAAAAATACAACTCTTCTGTTGTACATGTACAATACATTTGTCTGACTTTTTGGAAAATTCAGTCATTCATATTTAATTTGATATCGAGTGCTTGAGTACACATGGACAAGCAGGTTCAGAGACAGTTTTCTATCCCAATGGAATAACCTCACTGAACTAAAAAAAAACCCCAAAACAAACAATAAAAATAGGAATAAAATGTTGTGTTCATTGCACATAATATTGCATATAATACATTTTGTCCAACATGTGCAACACCGTCAACATGACTGCATACAGCAATTCTCCATCTAACTAACCGACAAACGAAGTAACTTCCAACTACAACGGTCTGATAACTGAGTTGCCAGTCATGAGGATTTGTGGACCTACTGCCAATGACGTGGGGCTTTGGATTGATTGCCTGACTGCTGACGACCAGGGGATTTGGAGGGATTCAGCGCTGAGCTGAGAGGAGCACGGCCGGAGGCAGGACTTGAACCTGGGTATGCTTGTTCGGATGACGTAGCAGCTGACGGTAAAAAGACTCCTGCGGACAGATATAGGCTTCTTACATTGATGGTGCAGCTCTGTCATCATCCAGACCCATGTGATTGGTACCTCTGGATTTTCAGGCTTAAAAAAAAAGTGAATAAGAACAAATACGTGTGATCCTCACACGTTGTATATGAGGCTCTCTGTGATCTTATATGCTGGGTTTTCTGTAGCACCATCTGATAGGAACCCTGTATCTAACCTCCTCGTCTCTGGCAGTGAGCGTGCCGCGTCAGGTAGACTTTGAAGTGAGCACGCCGATACACTTCAAACAAAATTTCACTCACACTGCCTGCATGCACAGAAAAAAAGAAGGGTTTTCTCTGCATCCTGATACGGTTCTCTCTAATCCAGCCCTCTGTCCTTGATGTATTCCTACATCTACTTCTCAAATCTGTGGCTCGGCTCTGCCGTGTCTCTCCGCACATCAATATGAAACCAGTGGCAGGAAGCGGTGCGATGAACCGTTTCACGAGACGTAACACACAAGTGTTGCTATTCCTGCGGAAAGGAGACTTTTCATGCATGGATTCAGACGTCACCACCTCGGCGTTTCACTGGCCCGGTGGGAAAGCATGTGACTGGAGAGTTTAGAGCAGAATAAAAGAAAACGTCATTCTACAATCGTAGGATGACAAAAACAGCCTTAAGTATACTTCAAAATATATCATTAGAAGTAAGAAACTTTAATGCTGGAGATGAGAGATTGTGTCTGACCATGTTAAACATATTATGATTAAATCATTTGATAAGAATACAACTCCATTCTACAGACGAACCCAAGGAGATACTGGGAATGACCACACAGAAGCAGGAAAAAAGACATGATGACATGCTGGTTCCAGGCTCACACACCAAGGACACGCGTCCACTGGTCTGAGACGAACTTGACTACGGCAAGACAAGTCAATTAGCTGACTGGAGTCACAGACATTGGAAAAAAAAAATACAAATTGTCTCTGAATTTGTTGCGTTAACCAACAAATTAAATACCTTTTTTATAACCTGCATTCAGCTCCCACATAACCACCAGGAGAGCTGATTTATGGTGAATAAACAGTGTGAATAAACTGACAGCGTACAACTGAAATCAAAATCCACTGCAGTGATGGACAGCACTGGTGTAAATATAGATAAAAAGGGCGTCATGTTGACACTTTCATCTTAATAACATCTGATTAGAAACACTTCTAGGCACCCAGTGTGATATTTGCCACACAACCGTCACCATCACACCGTCTGTTCAGGCACATAAACGACAGCAGAGCTGCTGCAGCGTTTCATCCACGGATGTCGTAATCAAACAGACAACATGTGATGACATTGAAGCCTTTGCGGTGTGTGCGGACCATACCGAGGTGTAGAGGTAGCCCTCGCTGTTCATGGCAACGTAGAGCCCTGTCTTGGTGCTCTGGATGGCCACTATCCGGAGCCCCACAGGAATCAAGTTGAACTGCACTGTAAAAACAAACAGGTGGAAACGTGGTTGAGTAATCGTCGTCATAATAGACGAGCCAAGGATGCTTCACAGGGAGAGAAACACAATTACAAAATGAACTCAGCAAGGAACATTACAGAGATGTTACACATTACCAACACACTCGAACACAAAGGCTTTGGTGAAGATGTGACAGGGTTTTTTTCTTAAACTTGTACAGAACTGCGGATTGAGTGAGTGTGTGTGTGTAAAAACAGGAGAGAGAGATTAAGGAGGAGTAAGAGTCTTGGAGGTGTGAAAAACCTGTGGGCGTCGGAGATGGAGACAGGCAGAAGCTCAGCGGAGAGCTTCAACATCCACTACGTCAGTGACATCCTGAGCCTGCTTTGAGTTCATTTCTGATGCAGAGAACGTTTAAGTTCACTGACCGCCCTCAGATTCCGTATGTACATAGCTCTCCATGTAAACCCTCAACCGGAGCAGCAGCGACTGCATCTCTGCCTTTGTGATTGAATCTGCTGCCTGCCTTTCTGGTAAATTCACTGGGTCCATGTGTTTCCGTGTGCGTGCACATGTGAGTTTATCCTTCTCAGAGCTCGTCGGCTCACTACATCTCATAAGACGTGACGCGGGAACTTGAGTGATGCTGACAAAACGGCCTCTGGCTGCCAGCGGCTGAGCGGTCACAGTATCATGACGACCACACGCTGTGACAATTACAGTCCCTGGAGCAGTTGGACCGGATAGCAGCGGCCGAGGACGGAGACGAAAACAGACAAGCTTCTGAGGATCAAACACGGAAGAGTTATTACTAAAAATACTTTGGGTCGCACTTGACAACTATTTGAATTCACATGTCTCCAGTGTTCTTTGTCAATCATACTTCCGCCATCATTCTGTGATGTCAGTATTTACAGAGCACGTTTCATCCCCAAAATACTCTCAACACAATAAAAGATCTGAGGAAAGTCATTCTTGAACAAAAATGAAACAGAGGTAGAGGTAAAGTTGGGGTGGAACGGTTCCCAAAGTCCATGGTTTGGGGTCACGGTTTGTTGTCTTTTATTTTGAAGGACATGTCATACAGTCTTAAAAGTTAAAAAAATAACCACTTTGCTGCCCTCGGTTCGTCAGGCAGGGTGATCGAGAAGCTGCTATTGAATCATGTCTCTACAGCTTTGTGAAATTCGAAGTGTTTTTTATCACATTCAGAGGAAACAGCAGTTGAGTCGCTGCTCCTACATGTGAACAAGCTCTGAACAATCACATCTGGGTGCTGGGACCTGAGCAGGGCCGCTGCAGTGCATTCTGGGGGCTTATGACGAGGCTCAAAGCGACAGCTGTCAGGATGACGGATGTCATCTGAAGAACGAAAATTAAGTCTGAGCAGCGGGTTTCTAAATTCACCTATAGACGCCATTAGACAAATCGATTTCAAATCAAGTTCTGCCAGCGGAATGGATGGAAGTCAGGTGATCGGAGGGAGATAGAGAGTTAAAGTCAGTGTCAACAGGTTTGTGCCAACAACACACAGAGCTGATGTTTTTGACCTTCGTCCACACAAACACCTCCATCATCACATTACGTCTCCTCAGATATGACGCTTTGGTTCATGTCCTCCAGTTCAGACACATCCAGAGGGTTTTTACCTCCACTGTTCTCCAGTAGAAGTAGCACACACACACACACACACACACACACACACACACACAGACGCACGCACCAGCCCCTTTCCTTCATTCTTCCCCTGCTTCTATTTACTCGATCGATCGCTGCATCTTAAACAGTCTGTCTCGCAAATGAACAAGGTGCCACCGAAGACCAGCCAGGATGACAAATAGAGCACAGAGCACGTGGTGCCGCCATCCTTCATGCTGTGCTCTTTCCCTCCCGCTCATGCTTAAACCTATAGCCTCACTGTGGCGTTGGTGACCCCACAGGAACCCGCCTCACATGCAGCCTTGTCCTTCTTGTTTCTTTTAAATACTAGCAGGTCGTCTGTGGCTCAGGAGGTCGTCTGGTAATTTGAAGGTTCCTCGTTTCCAAATTGCTCCTGATGCTCTTGCTGTTTAATCTTCACAAGTATACAGAACAAGACAAATAAATGTATTATTATTATAGTAGCAGCAGTAGTAGTAGAAGTGGTCCTAGCCACAATAGCCTGTTTTAACCTGTAGAGGGCGACACAAGTGGTTTCCTCCTCTACAGTTTAAGCGTTTAACCTCTGATTGTTATTGCTTGACTGCCAAGTGGCTGTGTAACATTCCCCATTAATCTTTTAAAGTTTTGAAAAGGCACTTGTCGATCTGTCTGTCTTCTTCGTTAGCAGTGACAATGGAACACTTCCAGGGCAGAGCAGGGTCAATTATCTCTCCTCTCTCGTTCTCCATTGTTTCCATCTCACCATCTGCATCTACTTCCCTTGTCACCTTCACAGAGACACGTTGCTCCCTTTCTCGTTCAAACCTGATTTGTTTATCACACAGATGACTGTCTGCCTCCACTGCTCCCATCTCAGCATGACCCCACCCCCACCTCCCCGATTCATTTTGCATCAAGCAGCGCCACTTCCACTTCATCAGATAGTGACACTCTTTCACCTTCTCTGTGACACAAAGCATCAAAATCACTCCCACAGACACAAATACCGATGTACAGGAAGGACCCTGCTTGGATTTAGACTCAGCCTGCTGCGTCTCATCCGGACGGGAGAGATTTGTGCATCAGCATGCGACGCTGAGCGCCATGACGTGGACATTTGTCGGGTTGCGCCGGGAACAGGCTACTTATCTCTCCTCTTCCCTCGCGTTCCCTCTGCATCCGTTCACTTGACTTGTTTTTGGTCAACAACAGATTGATCAAAAGTTTTGTTTTTCTTTTCCAGATAGCGCAAACAAGAAGACAGGGGAGGAAATGAATGTGTGCGAGCTTCAGATCGTCCAGACAATAAAAGAACAAGGAGAATCCTTTGTCGGTTGTTTACTGGTTTTGTGATCATGTGTCATCCTGTTAAGCCCCGCCCACGGCTCCGAGCCCGCCTACGTCCGACAGACCCCTGTGATTGGTCTTCACTGATCTGGAACAGCTGATGCACAGATGAACCTGTAGAGTCTGTCAACATCCGTCATCTCCGTGACAACAGGTTCATCTAAACTGATCGGTGGATGAGCCCTGACGAACAAAGTTCTCTGCTTGTCAAAGTTATGGCAAAGAGACTATTATTAACCCCTGACGTCCCTGCTTTTCACCTTTCTCTCAGTCCAACCCCCCCCCCCTTTTTTTCAGGTGATGTCTGTCTTCTTCACCTCCAACCTTCACCTCCAACCACCTCTCCTCCTTATTTGTTCCCTTTCCTTCCCTCCCACCCTGAAAACCAGTACTTTGCCATCGGTGTCCATTCATCCCTGTGCCGTTTCATCTGTCCGTCCTTACCACCCTCCCCACCCCCCTCCTCCTTCTGCTGGCTCTACTTGTCTTCAACAACCTGCTCACACTCTTCCACCCTCCAAGCCTTTACTTTCCATGTTCCTCACACATCTTCTTTCAGTTGTTTTGCGTCTGCCCTCTGCAACGGAACATTATCAAGCGCTCGGGGGAGACGAGAGATGAGAGCAGACTGTTTCCAGAGCAAAGAAACAGATAAATACAAATTTCCCTGGAACAGACTGTGATTAAAGTGGATGAAAGTCAGAGAATTCCTCCTCGTGGTTTCCGTCACTGAGAGACAGCACACTTTCATCTGCCTAATCTCTCTTTCCTCTCTTTGTCTTCCTGTATCATCTCGGGTCTTATCCTCCTTTATTCTGTGAGATACAGAATTATAAAAGAGAGCAAATCCAGTGACAATCTCTCGCTCCTTCTCCCCCTGATTTGCATTATTTCATCTTCCTTCAAACCCGCCGTTTGAGATTTGTCTCGTTTCCCATCTGATTCTTAATCTATATGTTAAGTTACAAACCTTGCAGTGTCCTTGTTTCTCATGGTGTATCCACATACTACTATTTCAACTGTTAACTTCTCTAAAGTAGAATAATGCTCCGCTTACAGGAACATTTCCAGCCGGTAAATTCCACCTTGTAAGTCTGTTTGTGCTGTTAAAGCAAAATTGCCGTTTTATAATACAATATACAGTAAGTCCATTGTCCAAATATGCTTGACTTGTTTATTCCATGTTCACCTGTACCTGTTGACTATTGTCTGTTTTTTGACATCGTGTCCTAACGTCCTTATCTTATCTGACCTTAAATATGTCCCTGTGACGACTTGTGGCAGGAAACACCACAGAGACTTTCAGTATTATTTAACCATTTTTACGGTTCCACCACTACTCGACTTGATCTGACTCGACTTCTATTGGGGGTGGACCCGTGTACCTGCTGTTCTCTTTGGTTCCTCCTCCAGCGAGCCGATATGTTGTATGGCAAAAGAGCTTAAAGGACTCCTATCTAATGTTTGCTCTTTAAAAACGTGTCCACTCAAGCAGCAGGTAAGTGGTCACAGCGACTTATGGTACAGTGGTTTCAAAGACTGTTCTATAGAACAGCATCTTCTTCTCAGTGAATAGATAATGACCCTCGACTCCCCCAACGTGCTGTCCTTTTCCGCCCATTGGTTTATTACATAACCACCTGGGGGAGCCAAGAAGTGGAAGGAGAACGGAGGGATGCTCGTCTGACCTCCTAGCAGAGGGGGGAGACACAGTGATTGAAGAGCCGTCAGCTTCGTGCCAGCTGCTCCCCCCCGCTCCCTCCTCTCATACCGTCCTCACGTGTCCCCCCTCCCTCCTTGTTCGCGCCTCCTCTCTCTTCCCCTGCCAGCACACCTCGTCTCGGTGGCTCACTTTTCTTTGGCGTGTTCCACCGTTGCCCTCTTTCTCTTTCTCCCCGATTCTTTGATCCTCTTATTCTCCGCTTCCATCCCTTTTTGTCACGTTTTGCTTCAATATGCAGTCACTTCTAGATTCGTGACAGCTTCCCTCTATCGTCTACTTCTGAAAGCCCTGGTGGGGTGGGGTGGGGAGGGGTCTGCTAAAACATATGATTTAAGTAAAGAAAAGTCCAGACCACCATCAAACCTCCCTCCCTGTTTCAACCTTTCCCTTTAATCTCCTCTCATTTCTGACTCAGGAGGTGTCCTGGTGGACACGGGGTAAAAAGACAGTCAAAGACCCATCTCCTCCCCCCATGTTCCTGCCTGCTGAAGGGTCAAAGGTTTGGTCACAGCAGAAAGAGAAAGAAGGGTCAAAGGGGAAGAGAGGTGTGTCCTGAGGGAGATTCTCTAGAGAAACAGTACCTGTGCACGCATGTGATATTCACTGAAAATACTGGAGAGAGAGCTGATGCTCACTGTGGGGGAAGGTGCCATCTTCAACAACGACCAGATCCATATTTAGTTTTCAATCATCATCTCTGAAACCACTCACAGCATTTAGAATCATCTGGAGACGGATTCAGGCATAAATATGTCCTCTCTCAGCTCTCAGACGTGCTCTCCCTCCACCTCCCCGTCTCCTCCCAGTCCACACCACCACTTTGATTCGGTCTTTTGCAGTTTTTCCTCACCCTGATGGATCATCTAAGGACACACAGCGTTGTACCTGCTGACCACAAGAGCATCGACGCAGTCGTAGTTTGTGCTTGACCGTTCCCCGGCAAAGAACTAGCTAATCAGAGCTAATCATCACATGTGTGAAAATCAGCATGTATCCACCTGTCTCTCACAGATAATGAACATTTCCAAATAAAAAACACAGAGCGTGAACTAGACCAGTGGCCAGTTATTGACGCCTTCAAAAACCCTGACAGAGCGACTCGGATACAAAGCGATGCAAAGTGCTCACACAGCTATTTCGTCATTCCGCTCAGATTGTGCTGATGATCGGTTCTCGGGTCAATCACGGAATGATTCTTGCATGAATGAATAAATTATCGTGGAGCATGGAGGACTTTTATTGGACTCGCCTGTCAAACCACATGCGGCGCACCCCGCATGCCGTTACAGCACGATTGACGGATTTACAGTCGTTGTAAAAATCACCCTACACAAAGACTTTGCAGGTGACCTCCGCTGACTGATGTTTAATAACCTGACGCACCGGAGTCATTGTTACGCAACACCAGTCTTTACATCGACCTGGAAATTAGCTTTCGGACGTCCCAACATTGCAGAGTAGTTCTGATTTGTTGGTTTTGTGTAAGAGCAGCTCTGTGCCTGCAGCCTTCCGGGGGGGGGGGGGGGGGGGGGAAAAAAGAGAAAAAAA
>CAAKHB010007772.1:32281-54155 GCA_901007665.1 Aeoliscus strigatus
ACAATCACACCACACTGGGGAACACAGATGGGATTCATGGCTCTCTGAGGGGAGCAGGATCTAGACGAGCCGTTCATTTCAAAGAGTCGTTCAAAAGAGTGGTTCGTTCTATCGATTTAGTTGTTAGAGCTCAACCAGCGGGGGGGTGTTCTCTCCAAGTGTGAGTTTGAATCCAAGTCGTGTTCAGACAGGAAGTTTCCAAATGTAACATCCTCCACCCAGTGACTCATACCCACACAGCTGGTTCATTTCTTATCACGGGTTTGTTGTTATGTTGTGGTTGTTTGCAGTTTATCAATTAAGAGACATTTTAGACCGACTATGTTGTGAGGAAACTGGAACTCAAACAACTCGGTTTTCTCTTGAAAATGACGTCACCTCGAGCCACAGGCTCGGGTGTCGGCTGGAACTGGAACACACCATTAGTGATCCAGGAGGACTGTGACTTTCATCTTTCATCAATATTTTAATCAGAATCTTAAAACAGATTTATTATAACCTGATTTTTTTTCACAAGCAGAAAAGTTGAAAACTTTACAGAGACAGATACAACTAAGCATCCAAAAGCAGCCTTTGCTCCCCCCCCATACACACACACAGAGGACTGTTAATCCAAAATTGTGCTAGCTCCATGTTTTCCATCCAAACAAGTGTTCTGACAGCAAAAAACGCTGCGTTGCCACATTTGGGATATCCCATAATACAATATTGATCTGTGTGGCGGGTTTGGAGGGAGTCCAGGGACTCATGAAGATATGATGGTTTTGGTCAGTAATCACCCAGGTGATGACCCGGCAAAGGTTGATATGCGTGTGTGTGTGTGTGTGTGTGTGTGTGTGTGTAACATAAGCAACACACAGCTGAGTTCTTCGCAAAAACAAAAGACCGATTGCAAGAAAGACTCGTCCAACACCACGACGTGTGCAGCAGGAACAATAAAAGACTCCGTGTGGCTTCACTGACAGTATGAGGCTCCTAGGAGCTGAAGAACGCGTCAGACGTTTGCCCTATTTTGTGTCTTTAATTAAGGAATCATGTCAGCATCATCTCACATTCATGTGCGGGTGGAATCAGATACGAATCTGTTCTAACAGGAAGTAACTCATAACTTTCCTCTTGTCATGGAGGGGAAACTCCCAGGGGTACACAAACACACATACAAGAAGTCAGTGTGTGTGTGTGTGTGTGTGTGCGCGTTGTCCTTACAGAAGGAGCTGCTTTCGTCCTTTGTGCCTTCCATGGTGCCATCCGGCAGCATCTGGAGGTAGAAGCCGTGTCTGCAGTACAGCCGCGTGACAATGCCCTTCAGCTGGGGCTCTGCAGAGCAAACAAAGGGTTAAACACATGTTAGCATCCAGGAACGCACACTCCTCGGCACCTGTGAGCGTGCACGCTGACCAAACACGAGGCAGGTCTTGATATTTACACTCTGAAATAGTCAAACAGCGACGTCTGTGTGCTTGCATGCATATGACTTCAAATGTGTGTGTGTGTGTGTTGAAAAGTAGCAGACGGTTGCGAGCTGATACAGTCTCAACACAGGAGGCTTTCACGACACACACGCAACAAACGGGACTAAAAGCGGTGAGATTCAGTTTAAGCGTCATGGTATGCAGGAGATCAGTGCGGCATCGTGTGTGTGGTCAGATCTGTGTGACCTCTACCAGGTCGCCATGGTGATGAGATGGTTGGTGTCCTCCAGCTGCTCTGGGGATCCATTCTACTGTCGTGAAACGGAGGTTGAACTGACTTGTAACGACAAACGAGGCTCGACGTGGGCGTGAGTTCTGAGGTCAATGCCCGACAACCCTCACTAACAACGACTAGAGAGTAGTCATGTAAAGTATAAATATAGATTTAGCTTTTAAGTTTCGTGAGTGCTGCAGACGATTTGTTCACATGTCAGTTTACACCTGAAAGAAAACGGTCAGCACGCAAGACAGAGCAAACCTCAGTTCATCACACACCAACCGTCACTCAGACCACTTGGAGGCGTCCAGCTGACACCACTCATCCAACGTGTTGTCTGCAGCGTCTTACTCTACGTGTTCGCCCGTATGTGGGCGACTTTCACTCCGAAATACTTTGGCTGGAGCGATCAAGTTTTAATGGGGAGCATCAAATATGGAGGAGGATGGAGACGCACGGGGCAGCCGACGTTAAGTGGGTGTGTGTGGGGACACACGCTCAACGCTCAACCATTAATACGTCAGAGAACGCAGACGTTTTAACTGATTTTGAGCATTTCCCGGTTCGGAGTTTGGACGTTGTAAAGAACAGGACACTGACAGAGAATGTTGTGAGTGATGAGATGTTCAAAAAAGATTGTTCTATGGTTGATTTCAAGACTTGATGCAAATTTAGTGAAACGTAGAGTCCGTGTGAATTAGCGAAAGAAATGTGACCCGTTTGGACTGTTCATCCATCCACAGTCACAGAATGTCAAGCGAGTGTTAATCACAAATATCCTGAGTGTTAATCCCAAACTAAGCCTCACGCCACACACCAGGCCGTGTGTTGCACGACACAACGTTCTCCTCAGCGCAGCCCTGAGCGACAGACAGAGAGAGGTGACGATGACCTTTAGCAAGACTCCGCCTCCGTTTAGCCCTGTTTGCTTGGATCCAAAACATTTGGAGTAAAACAAAACATAAATAAAAATGGTGAGACGCAAGGACATTAAAGATTATTAGTGTACACACACACACACACACACACAGACAGCCTGCAGTCATTCCTGAGGCAGGATGTTACAGTGATTGTGTATAACTAGGCATTTCATCAGTAGAGGTGCTTTTCTTGTACAAGGTGTCCGTCCGGTGTGTGTGTGTGTGTGTGTGTTATCCTAACAAGCAACCCTTAAATTTAATCGTGAGCTGCCTGTTATCGTTTCCAATTAATATTAGAGTTGAGTTTTGTCTCAAGCCCAGGTGACCGCTGAAGGCTGACGAAGGGTTAAAGCCTGAAACTCCACCTGAGCTCGAAGCCAGAATAACATTTAGTCTGCAAACTGCCACTTGAAGCAGTTTCATGTGACCCATTTTGCCCCAGATTACAATAACTCACTTTTCTCCCTGCCGTTTTGTCCTTGGCGGCGGGAGGCGTGACGAGCACGGTGGAGCATCAGAGTGTGACACGACGTGCGCACACACATGTCCAACTGCAAACTAAAGTCACTTTAACGAAGAGTTGCATCTGTTTTGTGTGTGAAGAATTCCAAACGTTCGAGCCTGAACTCTGTGTCAGCTGACAGCAGCCAGTGTTGTTTTCACTCTCATTACACACTGAAACGTGTGTGTGTGTGTGTGTGTGTGTGTGTGTGCATGATAGACACCTCTGACTCATTGGGTTTGGCTGAAGAAGCAGAGCTCGTCTGCCAAGGACAATCTCTGTCTGTCATCACACACAAATATACAAACACACACACACACACACACACACACACACACACACACACACACACTTGAAGGCGGCTGTTTGTCACCTTCTCCTATCCCGTCCCCGTCTCTTTTAGTTTCTCCTCTCAAGTGTCCTCTCAACGTTTACTGCCAGTCAAGTAGCCTTTTCTTATTTATTTTGAGTCCCACTTAAGTGTACATGTACACACACACACACATCTCCTATTGATGAGTGTGAAAAGGAGAAAGGAGTGAGACAGAAGGAGTGATGAAACATTAACAGATTAAAGTCTGCAGAGGCTCTGCTGACGGACAGGAGCAGGAAACCATCGTAGATTCCTCATCTCTTAACTCTCTTTAAGTCCTGACTCATCGTTGGCACTTTTAAATCTAATTCCTCCTGCTTATATTTAAATCATTATTCCATAACAGTTCTAATCTCCTGCCATTTTGTGGGTATTCACTGCTTTCTATGCCAGGATCAGAGTTTTTTTTTTTTTTCTCTCCATGCTCATCGAGTCACATTAAAACCATCACAGTTAGACGCTGGCAGCACTACACGGGTGTACCCGTCCACACGAGTTCAAAGGTCATCGAGGAGCCGGGAGGCAGAGCCGGTCAGTCACAGCTACCTGAGCGTCGTGTGTGATCTTGTTCTCCCTGACAGACAGAAACTAAACGGTGATTTGAACCACTGAACTCATTTCCTGCTGGAATCGTTCCAGTCTGTGCCCACACGCTTCCAACAGACCTTGTAGACACATTCATATGTTTCTGTACACAACCGAAAAACTTACAGTAATTCTCTTTTATCAAAAAAGTACTTTCCTGCATGGTTGCAGCTACTTAACGTGCTTCCGCACACTGGTCCCAGAAATACCTCTGTCTGCAGTTAATAAGCTCGTTACTCCCCACTGACTCAAATATTGTCTTTCTCAACACAAGCACGAGTCGGCAGCTATTAATCTGTGGACATATGGATTTTACAACGGCCACTATTTCATCTCACAGCGTTTATTGCATCCAGTAGTAAACACTTGACGGCTGCCACCAAAACAATAGCGTATTGAAATGAGGATAAGTGGAGCATTATGGGATTGTTTTTTGTTTCTGCCGGCTAACAGGGAAAGTTCTTTTTCCGTTTAGACACTTTCCCAATGATAGGAAGCAGGACTGAGGAAGTATATCACGTGCACTCTTATTTCCTATTCCTCAGTCGTCCATATTCATATTAAGAACGGCTAAATTACATAAAATCAGAGGCTCAGGAGGGCTCCTGTTGACAGTGACCGATGTGGATGAAGGCAGGGAGAGCCTTCATGGTAATTGCCATATTTACAAGGGCCATCAATCATCTGCAAACTGCGTGCAGCCTCATCCCTCATAGGCAGGAGAGAGGAAAAAGGGGCGGGGCGGGACGCCTTCAAAACAAACTGCTTTCCCCCCTTTTCCGTTCGATAAGTTCCCTTTTTTTCTCACTGCGGTCGAACATTGCGTCTGTAGACAACCAATGTGCTCACTTATTTTGGAACAGAGCGCCACCACACCAGGAGCATAACGCTGGTCTGTTTACAGATAAGAATCCCCATCCCACAGTTCTTATCTGGGAACCGGTTGTGTTCCTATGTGTACACTAGACCATCGGTATCCACGACAACAGTGCTTTCATTTCACTTGCCGAAGTGATGGATGAGCTGAGAGTTAAATGTTCATTTTAATGAGGGGGCGTTGATGACGTTTCCTGTTGTGTCTCATCACTGCTTCTCCCTCCTGTTATGTAACGGCTGTCAGCAGCTGTCAGAGTATTATTACACAGTACATGTAACCAGATTACAATGATCACATTATAACGCTGAACCTGCTTGTCTGCTTCCGTTTATGTTAATAAGAGATAAATTAGAGGCGTCCCCAGTCGGACTGCCTCTAGTTTTCTGCCATGACGATTGTGTCACATCAGGCCTGCGATGGCTTGAAAGATTCCACGGGAATTAACCGGAATTTATGGGAATAAACGTGAATAAACCCCGAATTTACGATATGGAAGGTTTTAAAGCAAACAGTCAGACGTGGCTTCGGGTTGTGTTGTTACAATCGGACAGTATTCCTGACCACAAATCACAATGTTCTACCGTTAAAAGATGTGACAGGACAGTCATCCGTTTAAAGGTCAGGCCGAGAGAATTAATGGGAAAAGCAATAAGTGAACTTTCTGCAGCAGTGAAACCGACTCAGAGTGTAAATGAATGAGCCCGTGATGAAGTGAGAGGAAGAGACGGAAACAAGAGACGCAGACAGAGACAATGAGTGACCGAGATGGAAAACGGGATGGCAGGGAGACAAAGGGCATAAATGGAGAGGCAGGAGAGGAAGGAGCAGAGAAAGGAGGGGGGAAACTTTAGGAGGCCAAAGGAAAAATACCCTTGAGAGCTGTTGTGTTTGACGATCGAAAACACACCGAGAAGTGGAGACCAAAAGAGAGAAAGGGAGCAAAGCAAAGATGGAGAAGAAGGGGGAAAAAAAAGATGTTCCCTGTGAGGCTGCCTGGCCTGGATCAGAGAGGGAAAAAAGAATAAAACAGGGGAAGATCAGAGACGAGCCGAGAGAGAAACCAGGAGAGAGAACGTGTCAAAGAGAGCAGACAGGTAAAATATTAAAGGGAAACAAACGGAAAGCAAAACCCACATCAGATCGACACAATCCAGAAAAACCTGAGAAGAGGTCGACCACTGCACACGTCACAGCATCGGTGCAATGATTTGGACACACACACACACACACACACACACACCAACATCTTCACAACAACAGTCTCACTCACACACACTGGAGGACGAGACAACAAACGGACTCAACTCCGAACAAGTTGACCGGCTGCAGTGACCACAAAGACATTTTTAAATCTAAAAGTTTGAAAATTCTGCCGGTCAAAGGAGGAAGAACATGCCGTCTAGACAAGGTGGTGGGAAGAAGGATGGATGAACGTGTGAGACTCTGTGAGGGAGGAGAAGGAATCCCAGAGCGAGAGAGGAGCGTGGGAGGTGAGCGCACACATCCAACACAGTCGCCCTGGTGTGAAAGAGTCAACAAGCAGCACCCAAAACCTTCTACCTACACTCATCTCTCTCTGTCAGCAACATCTCCCCGTGTCCGCCCGGACACCACATCCTCTCCAGCACACTCTGACTTTAGTGTCCTCCTCCCTCCTCTCTTAACGACACCTTCCATCTTTACACTTTTTAACGCCGTGTTGTATTTCTCCTCTTCCTGGTAAGTGCTGACTTACACAGAGATAAAAAGGAATAATCCCCCAAGAGCCATTAGAGGCAAATACAAGCCAATTTCCTGTCTACAGAAGCTCTCCAGACGACACTTAAAGCGTATTGCGCCATAACTCAGCCCTGCACAAGTAGAGGAATAAATATCACGGTAAAAATGACGGAATTTCTTCAAAGATGAAAAAAAATATTCACAATACGTCTGAAACAAAAATCAATATTCAATCAATATTCATGGCTGTCGCTAGTACTTTTTACCTGATTTGTCGACTATAACAGTGAACTAGGCCAACTCATTAGAAGGAGATAGAAGGATGGATAGATGGATAGATAGATAGAAGGAATCGGTGAGAGCAGGAACACAAGCAAGTCCGGTGAGCTGAGCGTGCAACGAGTAGTCAACGGCAAAATTAGTCAATGGCTAATTTCAAGGGTCGCTTGTGAGGTCATTGTGTGTGTGTGTTTCATATTTGTCCTTCGTTCGGGTCACTTGAAGAGTCAGGTCCCCTTCGTCTGTGTCTTTGTTTTAAAGGAATGTGAATCTCCTGAGGGAACGTTCCCAAGGGATTAATACATTTTGACTGAATCTAGAACTCATGTAAATGGAGTCCGACAATCTGAAGTCTGAAGAGATTCAGTGTGTGTGAACACCCTGACAGAAAGTACGCACATGCTAGATCCAAAAAAACAATGAATACATGTCACAAAAATTAATATTAGATCATATATACGCCACAAAAGCTCGCTACGCACACAAAAGCATACACAGATGCACACGCACACACACCTGTTGACTGACTTGTTGTGACACTTTCCCATGAGAGTTAGGAGGATCCATTTATATGTGATTATACCTGTGCATCACATACGTGTGTGTGTGTGTGTGTGTTAATGTTTGTCAATAAAAGCCTGTTTGTTTAGCACCTGAGAATACCGCATTCAGGGAGATGGAGAGAGAGACGGAGAGGGGGGGAGGAGAGAGAGAGAGAGATGTTGGCTGACATTCTGACAAAGATGGATGAGGCCGCGTTGGCCCTGAGAGGCACTGGTGTGCTCTGTGCGTCAGTGACCTCTGACCCCAGCGAGGTCAGCACATCTCTCCCACCATGCATTAGTTAATGGCCAATTGCGCTCTACCAGCAAACACACACACACACACACAAACAGGTGGGTTTTTCATCTTCAAGAGGAGACGTGTGTGTGTGTGCGTGTGTGTGTGTAATAAGCTACAGGGTGAATCGACAATGACTTGACGATTTTAAACAACCGCTGAAAGACTCTTTGCTCAATTCTTCCCTTGGATCGCGTCCAGAGGAGCCGATAGAAAGAGGACGGATCAATTTGCTTTCACATTATTATCAGAAAGAATTCACGCCTCTACTTGGAATTTAATTCAATTTTTATCATCAGCACACTCACTGTGAAAACTGGGAGATGGGAAGAGAGCGATGTTGTTCATAGCGTACACGAAGGTCAAATATCAATATGTCATATTCTGGGAGTCGAGGGCAGCTCTCACCTTATCTTTGACAGCTGCAGGAGACACTTTTCTCAAAACCATCGGCACTGGGATGAAGAAAAGACTTTGGTGTCACAGGGCAGCAAGGTATCCGCAGCCCTAGATGGGCTGTTACTATGGCAACACTTAGTGTTAGCAGTGACATGGGATAAACTGACAGAGGATGTTTTAAAAAAATGACGCTAACCTTAAAAAAGTGCTAAGTTAGCCCGACTGTTGCCCGACGTCAGGCTGTTGCTGAGCAGGGAATCACTACGGCAACACTCAGAGGTTCACTCGGGCAGTGGCTGACTGAAACAGCGCGTTCCACTTGTGGTCCGAGTTGAAATTCAAGTCGTTTTCTGAGGTTCAGACAAGGAGTTGCTGAATTCCCATCTTGTATCAATATTCGCCAATATCATGAATGATAATGTCCTGACCTCTGACCCCTCTGCGGTTGACAGTAAGTCAACAAGTCTTCTTCACAGACCACACACACAGCTTCCACTTCACTCTTCATCAGTGTTACATATTTTCATTACAGAACAAACAGCTGTAATCAGCTGGAGACAAATGTCCAATTGTACTTGTCAGCAATTTCTGCAAAAACCCTGAGAGCATTCGTGAAACATTTCTGCTGAGTAATCAAATGTAATGAGTTACACAACTTTGATAAAATAATCAAAATAGTTACACTCCTATCCTGGGTAACGTCCCCATCACTGCTCTTTGTGGCGCTCAAGTCGATTCAACAGAGAAATGAAGATCTAACCCCCAAAGATGCAGCTCCTAACAGGTCAGAATGTTCCATCAGCGCTGAGAAAACTCTTAACTACTGGTCTACATTAGTTCCAGTCTGCTGCGTCCTTTAGGACAGAAGGGATGTTTGATGCAGAGGATGAATCGACATGAATTAAAACCGTTCATCACACACCGACGTGCTGATTAATCCACTTGTACCATGGTCATTGTCCAAAGAAACACAAATGGGATCATTAATTTTTGTTGTTGATGTTTTCATGTGTTATAAAGCCCCGACTCGCATTGGGTGGCTCTTCATGTGTCACCTCCCGGTGCTTTTTGTCTTTTCTTCTCCATTTCTTTTTCTTCTGCAGCATCCCACTTGTCAAAATTCTACTCCTCTCCAAACGAGTTGAAAGAAACGTTAAAATCCACCATTTTGCTTGTTTTCCTCATCAAACGTCCACTTGTTGTTACCGCTGACAGCTGCTCTCATGTTGCGGTGTGGATGAGTGTTAGAAACGTTAACCTGGAGCAGAACTTCGAGTGCAGTACATCATTTTAACACACAGCAGAAAAGCGTATTCAGCCAGACTTGACATTTGTTTGACGGGTGTATGTGAAGAACATGTAGCGTAGAACTAGTTGGTGGCTGGCTGTTTGGTCGCCACTGGCAACATTTGGGACGGCCCAGAATCACAGACGTCTGCTCCGTCGTCTCACTCAGCTCCCTTCTCCTCTCTTCTCATTACTCTGGCACAGAGCTGAGCCAGCATTTCTCCCTCCTCCTTCGCGGCAGTGAAACATGGAGCACAATGCTAATCAGGCTCTCCTGCTGTACACATACACACACACACACACACACACACACACACACCAGCATGTGATAGAAAACCCTGTCGAACGAGTGTCAGGACGCATTAGGAGAAACAAACTTTGCTTTGCCTTTTATCTGCCTCACTTTTCCTCCTCCACACGCTCAAACACTCTTTTTTTGAATTCTTTTTGTTGTTTTTTTAACGTTGACTCCCAAACGAGCCAGTCGACAGCCAGTGAAGCTATAATACTGGATTCTCCCCTCAGGCCACATCCCTTCATACATCAACAGCCATCTGCCGCTTGATGTTTTCATCTGCGAGTTGAACAACAGCGCTTTAGTCTGACTGACGTGATAAATCAGGCAGATATTGGACATTTACTGGAAATCAAGTGCTGCTGCTCCTCAGATGAACAGTACACAAAGTAGCTCTCCTGTGATCAATTTCAAACACCAAAAACAATCTGGTTTAAGGTTTTGTTTTGTTTTTTGACAAATAATCTCTTCATCATTTGTACATTATTCTTGGAGAAAAGAGTTTGACCACACTTTGGTTTTTTTCTTTTTTTTAACTGTCTAACACCTAAAATTGACTGCTATGAGTTCTGTGACTGTTTTTTTTTCTTTCGGTGGCTGACAAAGGCATCTAATTGGCCATCAATCTTATATAAAGCTCTTTTGGCGCAGTGCTGGTGATTAAATTACTTCAGAGTTCCTGGTGCTCTCCCTGACTTTGTTATACGACTCCTAATTCCCAAATTTCCTTTCAGCTCGCTCTTTTGAAGAGTGAACGGATTTCACAGCTAATTTCAGAAGTTCATTTGCGGATTTGAGGGGTAATGGTTAAGTTCGGAGCGTGCAGCTTATGTTTTCTCATTCAGTGTGATATTCAGTACGGTCAAACTGTAGGTTCTCCTTCAGAGAGTGAGCGTCCTTTAACGAGAGAGGAGCTGTGGGAGGCTGCTGAAGACACACAACAGTTATTCCCAGAGTTCAACAAACAGTCGGCGCAGTTTGAGATATCAGATGGAGTCTCGTGCTGCCTTCATTCAATTATGGTCAATATGAAAGCCCCCTCACGTGGTCCCCGATAGGAAACTGGGAGATTCCTTTGATACATGAGTTGTCGATATGAGTTAACCTTTGACTTTCAACGTGGTGGAGAGAAAAGACGGATTCATTGATCAACCGGTCCGCTGCAGCTGTGTTTTCCTGCCTCCTCCTCAGACGTCTTTCACCAACCTAACAGGTGGAGCGGGCCCCTTTTTTCACTCAGACTACGGAAGCACTTGAACATGACACACTCCCTTCACCAATGGGAAGCATCCTCTTCCCGATAGCACGTGAAGGCATCATTAGTGTCTGAGGGCTCCTCGATGCGTCACAGTTTCCTGCTTCTGAGCGTTGGTTTGGAAGTGACACTGACACGGCCTACACAAAAAGCAGAGTGGAATGCAGTCTCTGTCCTGAGAGAGAGCGGTGCGCTTACTGACAGGACGTGTGTGTGTCCGCCAGCACGTGTGTCAACTAATTAGGCACACAGCCACCGACAGGCGCAGCCAGCGATGGTTCCCTGTATTGGCAGGAAACACCTTTGGGTGCTTTGGAAACCCAGGGAGCGGCGTGGGATGTCACGCCGTGCATCGCTGCTGGCGGCCGCCGAGTGCAGGCTCCCAAATCCCCAGCCGTCATTCCTCGAACCTGCTCCCTTTGTGTGCGTTCGTCTCACTGTGTAATCATATCCTCTATAGCATCGGCCCACAATCTAATCTCATGCATCGGTACTCTTTAATTAAACTGATTTGCAGCCATTCTCCTCCAGTCTGTCCTCAATTCATTCATGCCCCCTCCAAAACACACACATACACACACACCACAGTACATCAGCGTCCACCCGCTGTGGCAGCTCCGCAATCAGCTGAAAGGCCACGCCGCTCACAAAATGTTAGCCTTAATTGTTTCCCGCTCTCACTAAAGCGTCTGCTCGGCGTCGGGCTGTGATTAGTGAGAGCAAACGGCGACGACTCGGCGATGATAAACATTACAAAGAGCCGAGTTCAGTGTCTGGAGATGACACGAGAAGTCAGACTGTCACTGGACGTTGTTTGTGCAGCGCCGCCGCTCTCCCTATTCGTCAGCTGGAAAGGAAGCAGGAGGTTGGGTCCAACCCCACAGAGCCACGGTTTTCATTTTTTAAACCAGCTGATCACAGACAGCACAAGACCCACACGTGCACACACACACACACACACACTGTATGAACAGCAGCTCGTGTGTCTGCGTCTAAACTGCTGCACGGAGATAAGACTCCAGAACTGTCCTTCTTCATGAGCTCCTCTTTGTTCACCTGCTTATCTACCTCCTTCTTTCCTTCTCCACTTCTGAGGGATTCTCTCTCCCTGCAGCGAGTAAACTGAACTCTTCTTTTACCAGCCGCTGTCTTTCAAACCCTTCATGTTCTGCGTGAGCCTCTTCTTTTAGCAGCCGTCCGGGGAACCCCGTCATCTCCTTCTTCATCTATCCACCTGTTTATCTGTTGTTTTCCCGTCTCTCGGTTGTCCCTTTAGTACTCCTCCTCCTCCGTTGGCGGGTCAGCTCGTCTGGCTCACTGCTAGCGAGTCATTTATTGCTGTCATGTATCTCCATTACACTGCAGCAGAGCGGGCTGCCTGCGAGGGCACGGAGCTGTGTGATAAAAACTCAGCGTGCCGAGAGCTCCAATTGGTTTTTGGGGGAGGATGTCGCATTATCCGAGCGGATGAAAGCGGCTGACTTTATTTTCAGGAGAAGCGAAGGAGTTGAGGGGTGGGTAATTTGTCGAGTCGTTTGGGTGCAGAGAAAGTTTGGTTTCAGTCCAGGGATCAAATGAAAATCAGTTTAAATACATACAGAGCTTAAAATGATCATTCTTCTCCCTCACATTCACACTTTGCATCAACAATCCACTCAAATACAGTCGTTCACTGCGTCCACATGCAGGAGAGAAAAGAAAAGTCTTCATTTCAAATGAAGACACGTCATTTCGACGTCACTGTGATGGCGTCCATTGAGGGTGGAAAATGTCCATCGATCCACACTTTCCAGTTGAGGGCACTTAGTACTCACCATTTCCACATACTCATTCAGTGTGAACACACTTATGTACTCACAATACTAACTTTACGTTTAAAAGTACGTGATTTAAGACACAGCGCACGAATTCCAGATGGTTCCCCATTTCCTATCGGCCCTCTGACTCTGGCTGTGACTCTGGCTGCGGATATCGATATCCAGCGATATCTCAGCCGCTTTCCTCGGCCAAAATATAACAAAGACAACAATGGAAACAAGCCAACGCACACGTGGACCTCTCAGGTTAATAATCGGGAGAAATTGTTATTGTTTCCTTGTCAATAATCACAACTTCCAAAGTCAGGGGTCTCACACGGAGCAGCATGTTTGTGAAGGACACTGAAATCCTTCCGGGAGCAGCTGCTTCCCAACAGAGTGGCTTAACTGGAGCTCACTTCAGATCATACTCCACAATCCTCAAAGCCAGCGAATCTTCAGGGGGAAAGCTGTGGACGCAACTCGCCAAGTGAAGAGAGAGCGTGCGAGGGATCCGAGTCTTCACCCCGACATGTGAGGCCGTAACGAGTATCGTCAGGGCGATCATTACCGTCACGCTAAAGCGGGGTAAACCAGGACTAATCGCTTCCTCCTCGGGAGATCCCTGGAGATTTATTGTGTACATATGTAAAGGATGGCTGAGTGGGGCGGAGGGGAAACGGCGGAAACAGAGGCAGGTTTTCAATAAGGCCATCAGCTTCCACCCGTGTTGCTTCGCTCTCATTTTCTTTGGTTTAATCGGGGGAAAGGTGAGCGCGTGTGTGCGTGTGCGCCACTTAGTCGTTCTAATTGCTGCAGGAGTGGGGGCGAGGTTTTGTAATTACACTTAAGTCAGACCCTGCAGGCGGATTGAGAGCACAGAGGCTGGAAAACGTGGAAATGCAAATTAACCACTTTGGAAAGGAAAGGAAATAACAGCTTTGGCTACGGCTACGTTGGACGTACAACAGACCAGAGTACGGTGACAACATTCAACGGGAGGCTCACACACTCCTGCAGAGTACAAACGACGGCTCGTGTATGTCTGTCGAGGCAGTCTCAAGTCTCAAAGTTTCGTACAACGTCAAGCATTCTCTCTCCGGAGGAAGGATGTTTGCAGCTCGGATTAAGAGAGGCGTGCCGGCTGGACTCTCTCTAGGACGTCTGAATGGTACGCGGCCGTCATTAGCATTCATGTGCTTTTCCTGCCGTGAAATTACCTCGACTTGATCTGCGCGTTGGACGTTGCTATGCTTGAAACAGAGGAATTGTGACCAGTTACATTTCCATAGTGATGTTACCGAATAAAGTTGCAACCAGCGAGCTGCTCCTCTGGTCGACTTCACATCAACTCCTTCCCCTCCTGTTTTTTTCTTGCTGCCAAGTGTTTCCCCAAGTGTCAAACTGCACGCAGCCTCGGCCTGCGACTCACGGTCCAAAGTGAACCGAGACTCTGCGCCAGCACGTGTGCGTGGACTTTCCATGTCACGTCCACGTCCTTCTCTGACACCAGAAATCCCTGAGTGACATCAGACTCCGGTGTAAGGCAACGCAACCGGACGGAAGTAAGAAACAACCGGAAACAACCCGCTGTAGCACTCAAGGGTCAGCTGACACCCCCTGAGAAAGTCGCTTTCAAAATCCGATCTCGCTGGAAGCTCAGATCAGATGTTCATCCAGCTGCAGTAAAACATGCAAATTGAATATTGAATTATATTTAAAAATCAGATCGTATTAGTATTATCATACTGTAATAACTGTAATCATGTCAGCAGAAAGTCGGCGCACGAGGCTCAATAATGCATGAATGAATAAATAAATTATCTGTGTGCGCGCGCGCATTGACTGATGCAGAGATGCTGTCATTGAGGCTACAAGGGCATCACTAAAAGCTCTCTTTATGCAAATGGAGGAGGGACAACCGTGTGTGTGTGTGTGTGTGTGTGTGTGTGTGTGTCCCACTCAGGACATATCTCATAATGATAACTTATCTTAGCCAGCAGATACGTCCAATAAGAATATGAGCGACACATAGGAGAACACACACACACACACACTCCACATGTAAACAATTACACATAATACACACCTCTAATACCTCCGCCCTGCTCAGACTGCTCATTAACAAATTTATTAATTCCGTCTTAATTATGTCCTCTTATCTTCCTCTGACGCCCCAGTGCTCCCTCCTCCCTCTGCTACGCCTCATTCCCTCTTTCTTTCACAGAACTTCCGGTCTTGCTCCTCCTCTATCAGCTCCATCTCTTCTCCTGACCTTTTTTACCTCCTTCCCTGCCTCCGCCCACCTACTCCTCTCCTCTTTATCCCTCTATCACCCTATCGCAGCATCTCCTCCTCTCCGTTTTAGAGCTGCTTTCAGTTCTCGCTTCCTCTTCTCTATCTGTCCATCTCTCTCTGGCTCTCACAGATATATCTACATTCCCATACCGCCTCCTCTCCTTCCCCTTATCTGTCTGTCTCCTTGTCTCCTACAGGGGCTTGTTACCTTGGCGGCTAACAGTGGGATGCGAAGTATCGATGGTAAAGAAATGTGTATTTAATGTCTTTTGCATCAGAAGCTTGGTGAGCGTTTCAATGCTGCAGCGATGCACAGCTCCTTGAACGAATGCATCCTTCATGACTTCGCAGTAATCACCTTTACAGTTACAGACACTGCCCAGTGAAAAAGAAAAGCAGTTGTAGTGACCACTTATGACCACTGGTGTCGCCAAATCACCCAGTTATTGACATACTGAGCATCATCTTTTTCATTCTTACTGAATACAATTTTTTTTTTTTTTTATACTAAAATGTCTGACGACTGTACATTATCTCCACTGTTCATGGAGATGTCCTGATATCACAGCGGTTAAAGTTAAAACCCTCTGTGACGCAACGTGGAGTTTGAGCTGACTCTCATCTGACCACTTTGAGATCAATTCGAACATTGAACGTAGAAGCAAACGTGCCAGGATAGAGCACCGGAAGTTGTCACATCACAGCAAACTGATGTGAAACATAAGACATCACATCATTTAAGCTCCATTGACAATTCTTGTGTTCTGGTGTCTCTGTCTCCCAACTGATGTAAACTCCTTAAATAAGTTAATTCAGATTCAGATTTGACACACTTCATTACCCGTCATCATCCAACATCCGTACGTCTTGCCAGGTTGCAGCAACCTCCTTCTGAGCTCCGTCCCAGAACCCACATGGCCATAAATAATTCAGCTTTCCCACCATAACTTCTGAACATCGGAAACCATAAACATCCGCCACCGTGCGTGACAACTCGGGAAGCTCCAGCCGAGGAGTGAATGAAATCCCACCGATCAAACGCTTGAGCGTACATGGAGGCGCTGCAGCTGTCTAATTGTGATTCAGCCGCGTGGATCCAGCTTGTTCTCTGTCACATTCAATTCCAGCTACTTACGTCTGTGTCATCTCATCATTAGCGACTCACTCCCATCATCCGGTTGTGTCATCTTCAACAGAAATCCATAAATCCCGATCATTGGGACATTTCACTCAATTATGCCCACACTGTGCGTACATTTACATCCTGATGGAAGTATCTTATGGGTGGAATCTGACTGTCTGCGTGTCGGAATCAAGCGTGTGACATGAATTTGTGATGAAAAATGAGTGGAATGTTTCATTGGAAGGTCTTAATGTGCTTCCTCTCCGTCTCAACACATCCATGACTCGATTACATGGAACCCACTAAGGCCTGAATGCGTCCACGTCCATTTATGCGTGGAGCATGAATTAAAGGAACGACCGATACATGTTCCGCAGGTATGAGTCATCGCCGTAGACGCCATCATGGCTTGGGATCGTTCGTGTGACCTTTGCTGAATGTCAGCACCCGAGTGCTGCGGCGTCCTGTCACTTAACACTTGAAAATGTCTAATAAAGCTGGAAACGGTTGAAAAATAATGATGATAAATATCTTGGAATGACTGTCCTTCATGGCCCGACGGCCGAAAGGGACGGAGGACATCTGAGCAGGAGGAGAAGCGAGACCCCTTCAGCTCGCTGCCCTTTTCACTTCACCTGATTCTGATGTGACTCACAAAACGTGTGCTTCATAATTTGACCTAAGGGGATGGAAATTATTTTAACGGATTTCCTGCCAACCTACAGGAGTGTAATCTCGGGGATGAGGAGGATTTAGTGAAACCACCCACTCTCAACATCTGTCAGCCGCTGCGCATCACGGAGGGAGAAAATCCTTACATCCGACTTTAACTACCTTCAGAATGGAAAAAAAAATGAAGACGTACAAACTGAAGTTCACGTGTGTTAACGTGTCTGGACGATGTAAAAGGTGTTTCCAGAACCGATGATAAGAAACAACCCTGGAGCTGGCGTCAGCTATTAAGCGTCTTTCAGTCTTAATGCAAATAAGATCAATCTCCTGTGAGTGTGTGTGTATGTGTGTGTGTGTGTGTGTGTGTGTGTGTGTGTGGCACGGGCGCGGCAGCGGGCTGAAGAGGAGGCGGGAGAAGGTGAATAAAACATTAGATTAGCTTTGAGTGTTTCTGCATTTGTTAGAAGATTCAATGCTTTAACTCGTTCAGTCCGACTGAACAACAGAATGAACGAGTCCAGTTCCATGATGGATATTTTAATGGTGGAGGGACAGACACATTCCTGTCCCACCTGGACTCAAATGTTCTTATCGCCTTTTGCACCGTGTGTGTGTGTGTGTGTGTGTGTGTGTGTGTGTGTGTGTGTGTGTGTGTGTTTGGGACTCAGGACTCCGGCTCCTCTCCCTCCTCACAGATTGATGGCATGATACAGTGAAGGACGTGTTACGCACCTGTGCTTTTGTACCGCAGGGGAGCAACACGCGGACAGGGAGGGGGCTACGATCTGCAAGGTGCCCCGAAAACACAAACACACACACACACGGGAATTAGTGGTGTGTGCGCCCTTCAGTGGGAGCAAACCCTTACACGTGTAGTCAGTGCAGGCTCTTGAAAGGACCCCCCCCCCCACACACACACACACACCTCGAGGGGGTTGATACAGTTTGGATCACTTTTCTCTGAATGAATGTGTGTACATGCCTCTGTGGGTGATTTGTTTCAAAAACAATTCAGCAGCGTTTGCGTTGTGTGAGTGTGTGTGTTTGCACCCTCAGGAATGCCTGCAACGTCCTGTTTGTTGTGTGCCTATCCAGTAATGGATGACACGCTCGCCCTGCCTTGTCTATAGGCCCACGCTAACTACATTATTCAGCGTTATCCATGTACTGACGGGATAGCACTTTAGGTACAGTAAATGCAGCTTGCATGTTTAAGTACACGCTGGAGAGACGAGAAGCAGAGGAACACAGGAAAAGAAGGAATGCGTGGACGGAGACGAGAGGCGAAAAGAAAAGACAGCAGCGTCCCGGAACATTCTCTCACAAGAGGTAAAAAAAAAAAAAAAAAAAGTTGAAACAGGTTCGAGCTGTCAAATGAAAACAAAGACAATGATGTGAACACTAGGAAGACAGAAGAGAAAAATGAAAAGACGTCTGCGCTGGAACAATAGTCTTATTTCATGATGAAATATTGTTCAAATATTCAATATTGTGTATCATGCTTCTGTATCAAATAGACGACGTACCTACGGTGAAGCCCTCACCAGAAACTTCCACAGATGGAAACAACTGTGATCAGGACTGTTTGAGTCCCTTCACCAGCTCTCAGAGACACACTTCCACACTGAAAGTACAACATCCTAAAGCATAAAACTACGCCAAGGATAAACATTGATAACTGGCAAACGTGAAACACGGTGTCAGGATTCAAGACAGAGCGGCACAGAAGCGTAAACGCTCTCAGCATTGTGGATCCACCACAGACTGTACGTTCATTCACTGCAGAAACCAAAGTCCAGCTTTAATATCAACCAGTTTGTGCGGAAATAAATGAGTTGGTGTACTGTTGTCACTTTAAAACGCTGATATTTTACATGGATAGTGGTACAAATACATGTGTATAAAGTCTGAGAAACTCCACTGTATGAAAGTTGTTCTGTTTGGATTCAATGTCAGTGTCCTTTCCGGCAGATTCTTGCACTATTACTCAGAAACAAATCATCGGTTTATATTTCTAATATATAGATATCTCGTTGTCTTGCTGACAAATGAACAAACAAACACACCAGCATGTTTTCTTTCCTTTCTCTATACAAGGTCTGTCAGCTTAGATGTATTAAATTTAACTAGCCATTAGTTTTACAGCCGCTTGAGGCTAATTATCTTCAGTGACTTTACATATCGTCGGCTGGCGAGTCGTCTCGGTCTCCGTCTTAATGAGAAGTAAATTTAATTTCATGACCTTCAATAACGGTGTTTACAGGAGAATCTTTTTTAGTCACAGCCAGAGAGACAAGCTAATGTGTGCTGCTCTGCTGGTCCAGAGCACCTGTCAGTGAATACACACACACACACACACACACACACACACACACACACACACACACTCTTGGATCAAAGTAAATTAACATGTAATCAGACACGGACGCAAGCAGGAAAGTATGCACACACGCTGTTCCTGTAAGGCCAGTTTGATCCTGCTCATCACTTGACAGTGGAGTTCAAAGCGTGTGAGGTGTGTGTGTGTGTGTGTGAGTGAGAGAGAGAGAGAGAGAGAGAGAGAGAGAGGGAGGTGTAAACATACTCAGACTCACACACACTGTATACACACGCACACACATCCCGGAAAGTGGATAAAAATGACATCTGATTTAATGAGATATCTTTCAGACAGTGTCAGGCTGGTCAGGGATAAACTGCCTCAGCTGGGTGTGTGTGTGTGTGTGTGTGTGTGCGTGTGTGTGTTGTGTGTGTGCGCATGTGTGTTGTGGATGCTCCTCTGTCTTTGCGTGCCTTTGTGTCTTGTTCTTAATCTAGCCAGAAGGTTTTCATGCTGTGTGTGAGTCACCCAGTTGCAAGTCTGTTTTGTGTGTGTGCGTGCGTGCGTGTGTGTGTCTGTGTGTATCCTGACAGCAGCATCTCCATGTGACGCATGTCGCCCTCAATTCTGTGCACAAACCATGCGTCAAATTGATTATATATAAAGTGCTAATGCAGGCTTTACTGTCCTCAGCATGTTGATATTGTAATTTAAGCGACTGGCATCGATTACAGGGACAGGGCGGAGACTCTGTGGGGTTCTTGTGACATTCAGAAAGGTGAGGTTTGGTTGACAGTGAGAGCCTGTCGATGCTGACTCGACGTTAACGAGCCAGATACTGAGTCAATGTGAAAGCATTCACACGCAGGTTTCCGTCATGCTAGCCATGTCAGCTGGGGGCTATTCTAAGTTCCCAACAATGTGTCTTTGCCAGTCCGAGCCGCCTGACTCATTCCCACCAGTCTTCAGTTTTCACTGTAAACGTCCTCGGCGACACCCGTGCACGCTTTGTGGACACCGGGAAGCACACAAACGGTCTCATATTCTATTTTAAGTCTAATAATGATGATTGATGCGCATCCGGGACAACGTTCAGCAGCAAAACAAAGGGCGGTCGCCTCCATAAATCAATGGGTTGGGAGGGGCGGCTCAGAAAGCACCACATTGATCATCACGCCGAACTAACGTTAGCATCTCCAAATAATGCACCCGGGGCACCATTTCATACACATCCACCGCATTGGCAAAGAGAGAGGGCGGGTGTTATGGAACGATGGCGGCTATCTGCCTCTGGTAATCTACGGTGGACCGCAGCGGTACGTGGGTGAACGCTGCACGTTCAGATAATGTGCAAAAGATCTGAGCGAGTTCATCATTTCGCTGTCACATCAAACTCGTGCAACAGAGATCAGTACGCCTTCCCCCGAAGATTTCTAATCTGTGGGCAATAAGGTGTCAGAACAGCGTTGGAGTGGGAGCAGGAACACAAAGACGTCTCTCCGCAGTGAGAATATTGTTAGAATCCTATCGCGGCCGCCCCCCCTCCGGCCCACTGGCTCATCACAGGTTCATTTACTGCAATTCACCACACAGCTGGTTCTCTCTGCAGCGCCTGTGTTCAGTTGCTCTTGTATCCGTGTGCGTGCGTGTGTTTGATCTATCTGACGCCTGAAAGTTGAAGACAAAAGCAATATTTGACTTTGTTTCTCTCCGAAGCAATCAACAAAACCTAAAACTGTCCTCTCTCCGGCCGACGTGCTCGCTTTGAATTCATCGCAGTGAAGTTTATGAGCAGCGGCGAGCACTCTCAGCCGTGTGCCTGCTGAAGGTTGTTGATTTAATGTCAGACACGACTCTGGACTGGAAAGTGCTGCCAGTTCCTTAGCACATTTATTTAAAGTTCTTGTTTTCTTTATTTGTTAATGTACCTCTGAGTTTGCTCGGGGTTTACGTTCCACTAATCCTCCGACGTCTGTAACACAAAGGAGAAGTATAGGAATGTATAGGACTGAAGGGATTCCCCAATCGGACTGATTCCTGAATCGAACCAAGCCCCCCCCAACCACCACCAGTTTTAACCTATTTAACCTATTTCCCAATCAAACTGAGTCTACCGTACCCCAAATTTACAACTCCAAAGGATATTTTTCTATTTTCATTGGAGGACTCCTTCCCTGAACCTGTTTGCAACGAGTCTCTGCAGAAGCCTGATAAGGAGGACACCTGAAACATGCAGAGCACTGGTTCTCCAGGATCAGGATTAGGAATAACTGCTGGAATGGAGAAATGTGGTGGAGAAGAGACCTGGGAAATACCCGCTGAATTCAGTTTGTGTCTCCGTGTGCATCAGGGATTCCACTGAGCCTCATATATATATATTAACCGTACCAGCCTCGCCCGGGCAGTGACAACTTGGTCGAATAACCAATGTTCACTAAATTTCATCATGTCGTCTGGGATACAGTGACAGCTAGCCTGCACACAGATCAGCTTTCGGCGTTCTCCCCCCCCATCCTCTATTTTACCACTTGAAATAAAAATTCATACGACTTCCACTGTTCACCACAGGAAACAGAACTCGCCAAGATTTGAGTGTGTGGTTGTAAAACCTCCACATCATGTTGGCGTTACAAAAAAATGAAAAA
>CAAKHB010007772.1:54730-73719 GCA_901007665.1 Aeoliscus strigatus
GGTGACAGGGCGATCAAGGCCAATAAGGAAAGGGACACAGAGAGAGAGAGATGGTCAGAGGGCTGATAAAGAGAGAGCGGAGGAGAAATACAGTGCTCCCTGGTGCGGCTCCTCCAGTGTCCAGTCTATGAGGCAGTAAATCGCTCCGGTTCAATGTGTGCTCTCCAAACGCCGCCGCCCATTATCGATAAATCAGTGTGTGTTAATGAGAGGAGCTGATGTGGCCTGGTGAATCACAGCACAACAATGGGGCTCGCACACACACACACACACACACAGAGGACAATTCGGCACAAGGGTTGACTATTGTCACACCACCGTTTGTCTCAAACACAAACACATTTCCTGGTCTCACACACACACACACAGAAACCAATTTGCAGCAGCAGGATGAACACTCTGTCCCGTGCTGTAGTAACAGTATTGACACAGGAGTGTTATTCCAGACTGTTCCACAGCAGCTCCAGCAGGCAGTCAGAGGACAACACATGCTTTTTTGGTTTGGCTTTGATATCCAATAGGCGGCTTAACACCCTCATTAGATCGTATCAACAGCGCACACACACAAAGTCAGGGTGAAATCATCTCGCTGACACAAATTATCTTGAAATCTTGTTTGTTGTGCGTATACAGACACGCTGATCTATTAGTTTGTGTGCATGTCCGTGTGTGTGTGTGTGTACGGAGCATTTTGTGTGAATGCAAGTGTGTGTTTGCGCAGGGCAAGTTGACCTTGTTAGAAGCTGAGTGGGCTGTTGCACTGGGGCATCATTAGTATGAGATGGGTGAGGGTTAGAGAGAGCGTGTGTGAGCACAGAGGAGGTGGCAGAGCAGGGAGAAATGGGGTGGGATGGGGCCGGGGGTGTTGTGGGTCAGTCTGGGACATGAGAACACGCCACACCCTGATCCGTCTCCTGAAAACAGGCTGAAGACGAGCTGCAACAAAAGCCTCACGCGACCTTTGGCAGGAACCTTGAACTGTCACAGGGACGGACGGACGGACACACACACGCATGCACACACACACAGTTTTTGTCCTAAACAGTTCTACAGACACTTCTGACACATATATGAACAGTGGTAATCCAGGAGAGGAAGAGTAGGCCACAAGCTGCTTTTAGAAACAATGGCAGCCAGTTTGAGATGTGAAGCTGAAAGCCGTTGGCTGTGAAGTCCAGCCAGGAGGAGGAGGAGGAGGAGGAGGAGGAATATTTCCGCACATGGGTCAAATGTGGCTTCAGGCTGAAGCTCAGACAGGGAATTTCACAAATGATGGCAAGACACACTCACATACACCATCGACCAGTGGTCACCAGCGTCCTGCACTCGCTCAACACACAGAGAGAATGATGAAGACGCACGCTGACACGTGCGATAGTTAACACAGACCTCTGTAAATCATTAAAGCAGCAGCACTGTGACGGTGAACCTGAAAACGCATCTTCAACCTCTGCCTCAGTACCTCATGACTGCCGTAATACGTTTGAAAGAGTGTGAAACGTCCTGGAGCCGCTTCAAACAAAAGGAACGTGGCCCTTAGCTAAAGACCTGGCAGCGCCACGACCCGTCCGACATATTTTACAACGGTAATTACGATAAAGAGCAGCCACCTCTACGGCAGATGCTGCTTCCCACGCTAGACGTTACCCACATAATTATCATGATGAACTTGGCAGACTAAGGTAATAAATATCACAGGACACACACACACGGTGGGTGGGTTGGGGGGGGGGGGGGTGAATGGAATGATCCTAGTTCTAATTGAGACAAGCAAGATGATGATGTAAATTTCAAAATGGCTTTCGACAGTCAGTTAGAATATTGAACTTATCTTTGAAAACACTTTGAACAATTTGAATTATTTTCAGTTAACGGTTAGAAAATGTTATGAAAAATGTATTATATTTTAATATATGATGTTAAAATGAATTTTAGAAAATCAATTAACTCAGTGCTTATGAAAGGACAATTTGTAGAAAAGCATGTACGTGTTTCATCTCATCTAAATTTACAAATCTATGAATTATCGCACTGCAGAACCACTGAAGCATCATGTTACTATCAACGTAAAAGAAGTCAGAGATGTAATTTGTCTTTCGTGCTCATGATGTGAAAAACCATCAACACTCCATTTATGCATCTCATTTTGCACTATTGTGTAATTTTATATACACAGAACATGCAAATACACTGTACAAATGAGTGTTTCACTCCTTGGAGAGACTGGTGCAGCTTTATATCACACTTGATCATTGTGTGTGCGTGTGTGTGTGAGCAAACGTCATTGAGAGTGTGCAGACGTGACCGTCAGTCACGAGCTGGGTCATGGTTCTGGTCAGTGCTCCAGATGTGCTGGTGTTAAGCCGGAAATTCTTTCAATCGTTCGCTCCTCGAACATGAATACACAGAACATGTTGTGTAAAGCCGGCAGGAAGATTGGCCGGGATGTTTCCCAGAGTCGGATTAAACCCTGAACTGGAAATTACAGACAGAGGATGTTCTCGGCTGACGTTTTTCAGTTGAGGATTAATCTGCAGACTGGGGAGTTGATCATCTAAATTCTGTTATCCAGCACAGGCAGAAAACGACACAAAGATGAAGGACGTGCAAAAAGGATGGAAGAATGGTGAGGACGAGGCGACGTAGGCGGGGGGCGGAGGGGGCCTCTGGAAACTCACCTGGTCTTTTCTCCATTTTTCTCCCTCGACTGCCACATAATCGAACCTTTGATATTAATATGAGGATTTGCTTCTGGCAGAGCGACTTGTTGCTCTTCGGGCAGGGCTTCCGCTTGCTGGCGATCTGCCGGTTCGCCTGGGGGTCCTTGACCTCCCTGCGCTGGCGAATGAGCGAGCTGGCGAGAGCGGCCATCTTCCCAGCGCTGACTCTGCCGCCGCCTCACGAGCCACTGACGGCTCTGTGGCGCCCAAGTGTCGGGGGGTACCGTGGGCCACCCCCCTGCCCACTCACCCAGGGCGACGGAGCGCCGCGGAGAGGGAGGGGTGCAGAGTGGAGGAGTGGGCTTCTGAGGATGGACTGGAAGGATGGAGAGGAGAGCGCAGGAAAGAGGGAGAGAAAGACGTGGAGGGGGTGAGGAAGGATGGGTGGCTCCCTGAAAAAGCCCACCAAATGGGAATGCTTGAACTGAGGCACGTTAGATGTCCTTCTGGTAGACAGACAGAGTTAGGTGAAGCCTCGATTCATCGCCGTTTCCCTCGGGACGGGTCATGTCGTCACACCAACAATGAGCGCGCGCACACACACACAACGTCCGGGGGCAAGCTTCCCCGCCTCCTCACGCACCAGGGAAGTTTCAGTCAACCCGGTCTAGAAGGGACTCAGGTCCAGAGCCATTTGCCGGAATGGAAATCAAATCCAAACAAATTGGACTTCAGTCCTGCTGATCGCACCAAAAAAGTCTGAACATCAACTCCCCAAAGCGGCACACTGCATCGCTGTGTCTTCTGCTGTGAAATTTCTCCATTCGAGACAACGACAGTGCGAGCGGAGTACAAGTAGGGACCGTCCGACCTGAGGTGTCAGCTCCGCAAGCTGGGACCAGGATGTACAAGGGCTGCAGAGCGTCTGCCTCCTCACCGTCTTTCCAGCTCTCCTGGCATCACCCTGGCGTTCACCCGCACCCGAGAGAAGAAGGGATAAAGGCTTGACAAATCCAGCGACAGGGGTGACATTCATGAATGAGAGAGTGTGAGGACAGAGAGACAGACAGGGACATGGATGGAAAAAGGGGGAGGACGAAGAGCGGTGATCCAGCCCCCCTATCGGATCGGGCTCTCCAACTCTCTCGGTAGTGCACCTCACCAGAGCGGAGCGCAGCGCTGTGTCCTTCAGTCTCGCATGCTGCCTTGCAGTTGAGAGAACAAGGGATGAATGAATGGAGCGAGAGAGAGAGGGAGGGAGGGAGAGAGGGAGGGAGAGCAGATGAGGTGAAGGGGGAGGGGTGTGCTGTCAGGTAGCTTTACATTAGATGCTACTGGAGCTGCTCATGCAGGAGTTTCCGCTGGTGGGTGACAGTAGTCCCATCAGGTTCGGAGTCCAGAGAAAGATGTGTGTGTGTGTGTGTGTGTTTGAGCATGAACGTGTGTGTGTGTGTGTGTGTGCAAAGAAGCGTCACAGAGTGAACATGTGAGCATGTGTGACAGGGGTGGTGTTTGCGTGTGCCTGCTTGCAGCGCACATAGAGCCAGCACTGCCAATGCTTTCTCTCTCTCTTTGACACACACACACACACACACACACACTCACACACTCTCAAATCCTCTAAACCCTCCCATCTGCATCTCTCCTTTCTCTACTCCCGCTCTCTCACTCTCTCAAAATTCCTCCTTCAAAGTCTGCCATTCAAAGTCCCCTCCTCCTCCGTCTCCCTAGTTTCCCCTCATTATCGCTCATGTGCGTTGCTGAGCCGAACTGAGCCGAGCCGGGTCGGAAACATACTGCCCCCACCGCTTCATCTTGTTACTCCCCCATCTGTGATGTGATGTTGGCTTAAAGAGACAAACTGAGTGAGGCTGTCTGCGCTGCACGACAACGTGGGCAAGGACGAACAGATGCAGCCACACATTCGGAGTCACTCGGGCACACACCCGTAGGAACACCAGCCCTTCAGTCCTGAATGCAAACAGCTCAGCTGGATTCTGCCCGTCAAAGTTAAACAGATAATGAAGTTCGCCAGTGAAGTGAAATATCTTCAGGAGTCACGCTGATGCAGTGGTTAGCAGTGACACCACAAAGCAACATAAGCTGAAGCTGTTCTTTGCAAAGTATGTATAGTCTCCTTCCTGGTTTTGTCCAGGTACCCCAATTATCCTCTAACATGCCCACACCCACAACCCTGCTAGCGTTAATTGACAGAAGATTGATGGATGGATGAAATATCAGGAAAAATGAGCACTGACTTTTAGGTCAGAGTTCACAAAACAGTTGAACCAGTTGAAGAAGGGTAGAGCCACTTGATGATTTTTAGATACTTATAAATGACATGTTTTACTACCAAATGTCTCGTAAGCAACCATCACAAGAATCTGATTTCAGTCAGCGAGGACCATCCTGCTACAGTAAGTCCTAGAAACAACAGCACACAGATAAGTATAGAACCTATATTCGAAATGGCAAATACAAGCGGCAATATCAGCCTCAAATAGGCAGGAATTTAATCTTCTAGGAGTGCTGATGTTGCCTCTGACAGCAGCTGACATCTCCATACCTTCTCTTTTGGCCACTGTTCAAACTCTGGTTTGTGAATTAATAAATTCCCTGAATGAAAACAACCTTCAGCAGGAGGTGATATTTATCACCCTGTAGCCTGAGCTGCAGTCGTACGGTGATTCATGTATGCTGATGATGGTGTGCTTATGGAGCTGGTGTTATGCGATGACAATGATGACAATAGCTATGTAAAGAACCATCTAATGCCAGAGAAAAGTGTAATAAACACCTCCCTTGTTCCATCAGCGATACTGAACCAACTGCAGCAAAAAACTGCCCCAAAGGCTACTGCTTTAAAATGGAAGTAATACTCGTGTCACTTGTGTCTAGCGATACAAGGTTCACACTAAACAGTGATGACAGCAGAACAGCAGTGCCCCGGGAGCGGTCAGCATCCCCCTCAGAAGGCAAATGTAAAATGATAGCAGGGTTGTGTGACTGTAGGCAGACCTGCTGCTGGTCGCTCTCTCCCTGTCTGTTTCTGCTGGCGTGGCAGGAAAGAGACGGGAAAACCCTACAGGATTTCCCCCTCACACACAAACAGTCAGACAACTATTACTCGTGTGTTGCAGTTTCCTGAGCTGTGTGCAATTATCTCTCTCCCAGTCCTGCCTTGTGTCCTCCACTGCAACATGCCCACCATCCAAGGGCACCACACAACCCTTCGTCAAATCACGTATCTATTTTTGGCGTTTCCCAGAAAGAGTGTTAGAAAATGCACAGAGGTGGTGGGGCTTGAGGGTGGGGTAGGGACAATCAGACATTGGCGGACCGGAATGAAGCCATCACTCTGCAAAGACGAGCCAAGACGTGCTAGAGTGCCAGCAGCCACAGAGGAGACAGAGGAGACAGAGAAGAACACCAGCCAAGACAGCAAGAGAGGCAATGAAAGAAAAAGGGACGGACACAGCTCCGGAATGAAATAAACACAGTCGGTCAGTTTGTGCAACATCCACAGACTCGGCTTGTGTGCGCCACTGTCATCCTTGTCCTCGCTGGACATGGATGTTTTCTGACTGAAAGCCTCTGAGGGTGACGCTGTGATACGGCTGTTTACCTTCACTCTCTTTACCTTTGACTCCTCACCCAAACATCCTGCCCCAGTTCTGTCGGGGTTCAATCCAGAAGCTATCTCCAGTAGTGAAGGGTTGTTCGCAAACGAGCCGGGTCCAAAGTGGGACTCACACTTCAGTGTCAAATCGATGGCGTATCTACGGTGTACTGATTTAAAGGTTCAAAGATTTGATTAAATATCATTTGTAACCATAAACAAGGATTTTTACCAAACCAATGAATACAAATAACATACTGGTAAATTGGACCAAAATACAAGTTGAGACAAAACTGAAAAGTTCCGGGCTTTCCTTCATTAATCTGCAGCCATCTTACTTCACACTGTGAGAATGTTGCCTGGTGTCACCGCTGGTGTGACGACCTCTACCCATGTTCACTAACTGCAATTTTCCTGCCTCCTCCCTCTCAAATCTAATTTCAGCTAAGCACAACTTTCAGCGCACAGCTTATGCTACAAGTAAGATTTAATGAGTTGTCCTCCCTCCGTATGAAAAACGTCTCCATCTCTGTTCCCCTCCTCCTACCGTGTCTCCTCATACATCGGCCTCTAACCGTGTAGAGGTGACTGGCCCTGCTCTAATCTCAGGCTCATTATGTAAAGGTGTGTTGGCTCATTTGTTATTTCTGGCTCCAATAACCCTGATTACAACCCATTTTTCTCCCTCCATCTCCTCCTGACATGCGATTATCAGTCAGGTCCTCTTTGAGAAGATTTCCTCCTCTTGCAGCGAGAGCAGCTTTTTAATATGTACTTAACTAGTTTTTATAGCAAAACAATAGCAATGCCACATTACTTTGAGTTTGCATGACTGATCAGAAAGTAAAAGAGAAGTACGGCAGCTCTGCCTTATTTAATGACGTGTTTAATCAAGCTGCAAGCTGCATTGAAAAATTAAAAGTTACAAACTACTGCAGTCAGAAAAAAAAACTGTTTAAAAACTGTGAGGAAGAATTTCTCCTCTAGGGCAGCTTCATGCCCGAATGCAGAAAGACACAGGACAGCAGACTGTCTGCACTGTCAATAGATGACAGCGTCAAGGCTCTGCAGGTTGATTCAAAGACTGTTGACACAAAGTGGCAGATGGTGGAACACTGAAGACGTATGTAAATGTCCTTTACAACCTGACTAATCTTAACAATATACAGTGTTTTCACTGGTGTGACATTCTGCAGTAATGCCAAATAATCTGTGTGCAATTGTGTCACTGTTGTCACAAGCAGCAATAGACCTTGTTGTGTTTGTGACCTACATCCCATCTCCAGCCAGCTCCGGAGCTTGTGAACGACTGGCAGGTCAGAGTTTTGGCATCGAGACCTGGGGTAAAGTGATTTGTCCACTAACTGGAAGGTTCCTAGGAGGTGTGCTTGAGCAAGACACTGAACCCCAAAGTGCTCCTGGGGCTGCATCATCAGTGTGTGAACGTGTATTAGCAGCAGGGCAGCCTCTGCCAGCAAGAATGAGTGTGAATGTGTGAATTAAGACAACACTGGAAAGCACATGTTGCTGTTAATGTAGATAAGCACTATGGAAATGTTGGTTTTGCACAAAAAAATCATGCTTGCTTGTGCAGGATGAGCAGAGCCTCAACCCAAAGCTCAGGATTTGTCATCTCGACATCAGCAACGGCACGGAGGAACCTGAGGGCGCTAATGCATTATGCCTCCTGTCGAGACTTGGTGTCTCCGATAAATACACCCAATAAAGATGGAACGCACACACACACACGCCTATAAAACCACAAATGGAGCCGTGTCAAAGCTTCTACAAGAGGCTGGAAAGTGCACGTTTGTCATCTGTGTGCTTTATGAACTGTGTATGGGTTTTAGCCTTGTCATTTCTGCTGTGTGTGTAGGTGTTGCTTCATCTGTGTTTTAGCCCCCGCTCACCTCTAAATCCCTTGATGCAGCTGTGGATTAGACGCTGGTGAATTAATGCCTCTGCGGCGCCTCCATCGTAACAATAATGCACTGTCCTTCTGTGTCACTCAGCACCTGTTAACCGTCAGTAGCCTGAGACAAATGCCCCTCAGATTGGGAACGATACGGACGGCTTCTCTGTTGGGTGGAGGTGTGTGTGTGTGTTTGTGTGTGTGTGGGGGGGGTCAGTGATCAGTGACTATGGCCTCCCTGGATGTGGCAAATAGTGTCTGAGTCTGGACCGATCTGAGACATCATCTGAGGAGCACAGTGTATTTCAGGGAGATGTTTTATTCTTAATGCCATTAAAAAAAATACAAGAATGAATGAGTGAGGAAACGTAAGAACATGACAGTTGCTGTGCGCTGTAAAGTGAAATTCAACATATTACCCACTGAATCTGCTTCCATTATCTTTTCTGTCATAAACTGCTGCCGTTTTCGGTCTGCAAAACAAGACAAGTAACACGACGGAAGCCTACAGAACTACATTATTGATTCACTGAACCAACCCTGCACACAACCAGTACGGGGGCTGTTAGCAGGAAGTGTGGCATGCAGTTAAAGTGTGGCGATAACAACTACATGCCACGTATGCAGCCTTTGTCCGTAACATTTGACTTCCAAGCTGAGTGAAACTGACTTCTTCTTCATTTCGGTGAAAAGCTGATATATCAGACCGTTTTAAGAGTAAAGTGGACACATTTAGATAAAATGTTACCTGGAGCGTCATTAGGTTTGGCAGGAATTCTCTTCTTGTCATAAATACTGAGCTTCTCTCTGTCATAAGTCATTCCAGCAAAGTCAGACCTTGAACTGTTCCCGAGTCACTGTACATCCACTGAGATGAAGGCGTAACGACACCTGGTCAAGGTTGTTTTTCCCTCGACTGACAAGTATTTTCCCAGCTAACAGGATTATGAAGGGCACAGACGGACGATGATTTATTGCAGTTTTTAACTCCCAGATGCTGCCGGTGAATGTTTACCAATGAGATTTGGTGGGAAACCTGGGAAACACGGACGAACGCAGAAGACAGGAGGCATCGATCGGTCGAGGAGCTTCATCTGGGACAGACGTAGAAAAAATGAGTGACGACAAAAATTTCAAAAATAAAAAATAAAATTAAAAAAAAATAACCACCTCAATGTCTGTCTGACAACTGAACACATATTGTGTATGGAACATCCTGCTGCGTCCCAACTGTCCCCTAGTCCACAGCAGTTCTACACTGTCATAAGTCACACATAAGATCCATTTGATATTCAAACAGCCTCCGTTAGTTGACAGCTTGTTGGCTCTTCTCTGAACAGCACAAAGTCAACTGACCTGGAAAGTAAAAAGTTCAATGTACGTCACACCTGTTTTACCGTTTAGATGTTGTGTAATTTGTAATCTTACATTAGCTTTGTATACAGTTTTTGATCCTGGCTGTGCTGCATGTTCAAGAAGGGTTTGACTCAGGGTTCTTAGCTTATGTTGCTCTATACTGTATTGTTATGTCCTTTATGTCGTTTTATGTCTTTCACTTTTTCATTTCTGTTACATCAAAGACCAATTTCCACGGCTCTGCCATTTTTCTGATTCAGATTCTCAAGATCCATCGCTCTCAAACATGTGCGAACAGTGAAACGTTCTCCCAACGTCGTGTATCTGTATCGGACATTGGTCGACTCAGAGGAGCCCACGTTCAGAATCCAAGATGGCGACTGCAGTGTCAGCGATAAACTGTTTTATGTGTGTTGTTCTTTTTTGTTCCTTTCAATGACTCGTACACACAGACGTCAGTGTGAATAGCGTTACATTGTAGTTGTACATAAAATATCACGTGTCCTCAATTACCATTCTCTTATTAATATGTTTGTATTCAGCAGACATGAATGTTTCCACAAAAAAAAAAGAGCTCTGACCTAATGTATGGATAGGTATCGTCAACTTACAGAGCAGAGAGATCCCTCCCCGGTGGATCGATACCCATTCAAACACATGACCCTGACGACCCACTTGATGGCCGGGGGCGTCAATTACTTTCATGTCACTGACAACGCCCCCCGGGAGACACAGGATTTAGATGCCGTTGAAGTGGCGTTAAGAGACGCCACGGAAGTTAAATAAATGCGACCCTGCTCGTCCATTCGCCTGGATTTAAAGCGTCTACGTGTCACCCTCCAACCCGACGTTTGTGAAGTGAGTTTCTGTAGCTGTTACAAGATCTGCTCACTTTCAGTCACTATCGCTTGAAGTCAACGAAGAAAAACACACACTCCCTTTTATATAAGTGACAATCCATGGATACAGAAACAGCCCTTTCCCCTGGTCTGCACCATGTGTTTGTGCTCCTGCTGAACAGAAATCAGTCGCTCTGCAGCACTCAGACATTCAAGGAAGTCAAAACCCATTGGGTGTAAAAGGGGAAAGGTTCATATCAGCTTTATTGAGGAGACAGGACTGGACGAGACAGGACAACAAGAAGGCAACACAGATCTGATGTGTCAAAGAGCCGGAGAAGCAATGAGACAGGAGAGATGTGAGGACATGGAGGGCAGAGACAGAAATATGCTGAATAAGGGAGGAAGACATGAGAGGAAATGATCGGACGGGCGAGGGGAGGGAGGCTGACGAGAGATATTTCACCAAAAGACCAGAGGAAGAAAAGGCCTGCAGAGCAGAGGACTTTGGCAGACGGGCTCTCCAAAGCACAGGACTCCAAAGCCCCGCCGCTCTCACTGCTCCATTAGAAGTTTTCTCTATGAGTTGCGGGCGGCGGCGCGCACGCTACAGCTGTTTTTCACACCATTTCCAGTGCAAACAGCTTCACCTCTCAATTTTTAATTAAAATGTTACATAATTGAATTACAAGCAGGATGTTTCTGCAGGGTTGTGATGCTTTATCTCACAATCCTTAGGAGATTGCATTTACACTGTTTTACTCAACAGATGGATGAATAGATTAAATATGAGGATGGTTTGGTTTGAGGAAGGCAAATGCTGCACTAGCACATAAAGAAAAGGGGAAAGCAGAGGATTCTACTGTTAAGCTTCAGTTGTAACATATATATTCTAAATTATAAGATGATGTTGCAACAGATAAACAAGGAGCCATGACAGAATTACAGTAATAATCCCTCTTTTTGCAGAAGAAATAGAAAAGTAAGAAATCAGGCGGGTTCTATTTGTATGGTTAAAATGTCTGTTTTCTTGTCTTGTCAACAACAGCTATTAGCTATTCGAATACAAAGGAGAACATGCTGTCAGTGCTGGCGACGGGGACGGACTCGGACACAGACGACGTATGCCGTGATGACCTCTCACACCGAGGACGTACTGAACTGTAATAGAAAACGACGTGTCTGGTAACAAAAGTCACCAGAGTCAAGTTGACCTGGAAGTTAATACTGGGAAAAAAAAGGCAATGGGAGGGGAGAGAAAGAGATGGAGAGAGGCAGAAACCCAGACAGAAAAAGAACATCTATAGAGGCAAGAACTGCCATCTTGAGTCAGAAATGGACATGAATTTGCTGTAGTTTAACAAAACAGTGATGACATTTGTTGTATCGTATGATAAATGAAATTTATGCCGAGTCAATGCAACAATTAGTTTTTTTTCCAGCAACAATAAAATTGAAATTGAAAATGTTGTCGCAGAGACATCAGAGAGTAAACAATCTTATTTAACACATCTTGTTTTCATCATTTTAATAAAGAATGCTGGGGGGGTGGACGCTATAAAAATCTCTTTTTCATCAGTATCCCTGATATTCTCATCTTTCATAACCAAATGTAGTCACCCAGACCTAAAATCTTCCTTTCAAACAGTTCAGTGAGAACATCGGCGACGGAATAAAGCCTAAAGAACAAACTAAGTCCCAGTAGGTGCAATAACAGGAAGAAATGAAGGTGTGCTCACCTGGGAAATCCAGTTTAAAAGTCTACACAAACACACACACGCACACATCGATATCTAATTAAAAAGCAATTGTCCAGAGAGGATCCATCAAGACCAGGTTCAGGTGGTGATATATGAGCTGCAGCAGCCACCAACAGACTCTGTGGGTTCAGACTAAATACGTTTCTAACCTCGTCTTCATTACACATGGCTGATCATATTCAGTGTTTGATGTCCCCGTCACACGCCGCTTTTAAAGCCGGCGCGTCCCCTCCTTTGCCTAATTGCTCTCTCCTAAACGCACTCGCAGCAAAACAAAATGTGTCGCAGACAACCAAACACTCGTGAGAAGGAGCCATAATAGCTGTGACACTTGACAGAGGCATCACAAGCAGCAGGGTCGACCGCTGACAAACCTGGCAGACGGCGAGCGCTGGCGCCGGGGCAGACGAGCCCAACATGTTGGCACCTCCGCTGCTGTCGAGCCGTTGTATGATATCACAGTGAAACAGACTGAGATTAGCCCGCCGCGATCCGCTGAGGAGAATGGAGGGATGGAAGAGGAAGTAAGGAACGGAGAGGGAAACGGCGATAGAGCTGTGGAGCAGCTTTGGGAAAGGGATCCGCTCAAGTAGAGGAGGGGATGAGGCTTTTCTTCCAGTTTGTCAACACACAAAGTTGACTTGGAATTCCAGTGATGCCATATAATGCTTGTTGGACAATATCAGAGCATTCACACGCTCTCCCACCCCCCCGTGTCCCTCTTCCTTTGTCTCCCATTCTTTTTGTCTTGCATCTATGTAATCTCGTCCTTACACCTCCTCGTCAACTCTCTCAGTCAGCCCTCCACAGAAAGAGAAAAGTGAACCTGCTGTTCAGCCCATTTTCCTTTTCTTAACCCTCCAATTATGACACTTCCTGTTGCGAAGCGTCTTCCTCCCTTTCCCTTCGCTCTCTGCTACCGTCATGTGATTTAGGCGGCGATGGTATTCCCCCGTGCTACAGTGTGAGTTAGAGCAAGAATCCGATGCGTACGATGGAATGCTGCACAGCACGACGCCCTGTGTGTCTACAGCATCGATGAGTAGAGGAGAGAAGAGTCTGTGACAGCGGGGATTTTCTAAATTGGGTTAGTCATTATCTCTGTGGACAAGAAAAGGACAGGGTGATTGATCACTGATCAGCTCTACATTATGAGGCCCACATACTGAGGGCGGGGTTGGTTGGTTGGTGTGGTGATTAAATGTTCCTGATAGTTGATGCGCAGCATCAGGGAGCTGCAAAAAGTGTGTGTGTGTGTGTGTGTCTGTGTATGGGGTGGGGGGTGGAGATCCATCAAAGTATATCCGACAGGATTTTATGGGACCCTATGATGATTTTTTTTTGTCAATTTATTAAAATCAAAAACTGAACGTGCTAAAACACACATGTAGAAGCAAAGTCATCACACCACAAAAGTCCCTTGTTTTCCACTTCCCCATCATCTCTAGGGTTGAATGACTCTGATAGAAAGACCAAAAGACAGGAGTCCTGCTACTGGCCCACTTCTGGAAACATCCATGATGTCAGATCCCTTTCTAAAACGGAGTGGCTTGTCAGTTGATGAGACAACAGGGGCTTTTTTTACATGAGTGTCTGTCACTGGCAACTTAATTTGTGTCAGAGGATGAAGTGAGTCCCTTCAGGTTTAATGTCCCATAATGAAACCAAACAGATGATGCAGACACTGGATGAATACAGCTGTTACATCACACAGCTGTGGTGAGTCACAGCGTGTCAGCGGGGCTGCGGAGGGTGGGGGTGGTTGGGGGTTAAGCGCTGCACTGTGGTTTGAAGGGGTAATAAAAGGGTGTAGTAGGTGCAGCAACAGCTGTGACCCCTGTCAATCTGCTGCTTGTTAGAGACAGACAACGACCAGGCTGGGTCACACAGTCAGTCTGCTGTACTCAACATGGCGTTATTTATGTTGGTGTGTGTGTGTGTGTGTGTGTGTGTGTGTGTGTGTGTGTGATTCCGTCTATACAAATACACGTTCTTTTTATCAAGTGTGGATGCAGGCACATACAAAGGAGAGATGACCAGTTTTCCTACTTCACTTCCCGGCCTGCTGTCAAAAACAAACAACCCAGCAGACACACAGAATATTTTCATGATGCATGCAACACACACACACGCTGCGCCACAGCGAGAGACCAGCGTCATAAATATTCACACATCCCATGATCGCAGAAATGTAAATAAGTCAACAGTCGTGAAATTGCCAACATCTGGTCACTCTGGGGGACGAGGAGCGAACGGCAAAGGAGAGAAGGGGGACGGTGAAGGTGGAGGAAGGATTGGAGGATTGGAGCAAGATGAAAGAGGAGGTGGAAAGGAAGACGGCGACGAGAGGCGGTAGAGGCCGAGGCTAAAGAGGCGACGGTTAGATCGGCACGATTATTTTCTACTTTAGCATAACGACTGTGACTTGGGTTTGAATGCGATCGCTGGGTGATAAACATCCGGGGGAGACGACTCGGAGAGCAGCAGCTGGAGTGAGCGCAGAGGAATGAGCAACATCTGTTTTAGGAGCTAATGTCTCTCTGGGCGCCTTCAGATCACAGTTTAGATCTGCTATCACGCGGCGCTTCGAGGTGAGCGATGGTGGGCTGAGAAGCCGAGCAGTCATCTCAGGTGGAACACACTAATCTAACAACGTGAACAGGTTAGCTCGTAGTGTCAGCGGGGTAGAGGGCAAAACAAACGTCCTCACACAGCAGAGACACAGCATCACTAAAAATATTTGAAAAATGCTTAAAACCGCCTGGGTTTCCATGTTGTTTATGGTATATTTGGATAAGGTTTGTGTGCGCTGTGATTTTTTAGGATTGTATGAAGAGAAAATAGGAATAAAAATCACCATTTTGGAATTTGACGCTTCTAACAACGCGGGCGTCTTACGCCGTCGCGTTTGTGCGTCTTTCTGTCCGTCTACTGTGCTCTGCACTGAATCCCACCACTGTGTGTAGGTTTTCTGTGGGTGTCTGTGTTTCTCTATTGTTCAATTAACGTAATTAACGTTAATGACAGCGTCAGTGGATGTTGTTACCACAGTAACTCCAAGAAGATCTGCATCAGTCAGCAAAAAGTCTGGTACTATACAACTGAGTCAAGTCAAGTAGCAGAAGAGATGTTTATTTTACGCCATGTGTTGGTGGTCCCACATTGTCCCACATTGTCCTACTTTGTCCCACACTGTCCCCCCCAAAAAGGCACAAAGGAAATACAATCACGACCAGAGTACTTTTACATTTGCTCTGCACCTCTAGTCATGAGCAAAGACCTGGAGAAACAGACTCCACATCACCTTTCTGTCACGTATTTTCTGATGTACTGAAGCAACATTAATGAACATTTAATTGGAGCTGAGGGGCGACTGTGTCATTTAACACAAAATGCATTCAAATTGCAGGATTTGAATCTCTTTTTTCATCACTGCACATAAAACAATCTGCATTGCTAATAAACATTGACATATCACTCAAGAAAAGAGGGAAAATGAGAACATTTAGACAAATCTATGTCCGTGCGCAGTGTGTCGGATGTGAGTCAGGGAATTTCAGATGCAGCAGCGATACACACTCAAAGGGAAGATGATCCTCTTGACCTTGTGCTACTAATGCTTACGCGGTTCTGTGGGGTTAAAGACGGCATCGGAGAGGTCGGTGCAGCTGATGATGTCTTTTACTTACTGATAAGGAAACAAACCCATGAACCAGCGGTTGTAGCACGTCCGATATTATTTTCAAACTCACACGATAGAAGCCTTCAGGTTTAACCCACGAAAGCAGGGACAACCGCTGTCCTTACTGCACATGATAGTCCTGTGTGTTAAGGTGTGTGGGTGTGTGTGTGTCCAAGGTCTGTAGTGATTGATGTTCCTTCAGAGGCCTCTGGGCTTTGGGGACCGCAAATATAACCTCTGCAGAGGTGAGTGGATCAGCAACTCAGCTATGACTGACTGCTCACCTGGACCAACACTCTAGACGCCTCGAGTGACCTTCTCCACCAAGGAAAACACACGGCGTCCTAACCGCACACCGGTGTACACACACCATCCCCAAACATCCAGTACACATCCCTTATCTTTAAGGAGGGTAATGGACTGATAACTAAAATACACCGCAACCCCCCCTGCTTTGAATATAAACCTCAGAAAATAACCAATCACAGCAGAGTATTTCCTCCCTGATGAAATTCTAACCTAATCATTCTGATACATCTCGGGCTTTACCCTTGACACACACACACACACACACACTAATGCATTTAGAGACTGCAGAGGAGCAAATTGCAAATAAACAATTCATCCACCAATTTAAACACGTATTATCACACACACACACTCACACACCAGCTTGTATGTACGCGCATGCGCCGTCCACAAGGTCATATAAGACACTGACGTTAGATCATAGTAATACTAATAACTTTATAAGTCGTTAGCGGCGTGGAGTGGTAAGACAGTGGACACCTCCCTGGTGCGGCAGCAGAGTGTGTTCAGCTGGAGGCTGACGCCACTGCAGGACCGACATTCAAGTCCAGTCGAGGCAGATTTTATTTGCGTGACACCAATCGCTCCCGCCATAGCTAACTATGCTATGTTGAGCTGTAGGAGAGCAAATGTCGGAGGGAAACAAGACTGTCATGTCAAAACTAAGTACGATGGTACAGAAGCATTCACCGGATTAAAAAAAAAAAAAAAAAAATAGGCACCTTTTCCTCGTCATTATGAGATCAGGATGTCGTATTTATGAGAATCAGATAAAGAAAAAAGGAAACATCTGTAAATGTTTCTGATCAGTGGGCAATGATGGCGCAATCGCAGTTAATCTTCTGTTACTACCTTATCGGTTTGAGACACTGGGAAATACGGGGGAAGGAAACGCACCCGGTGGTCAGCATGAAGTGGTCAAAACCGGTGTTTATCCACAGCAACACGACGTCCGATACAGGCGCGCTGATGTGTGATCACGGTTTGAGCTGAGGACAGAGGTGGAGGTCACTCGTCAGTGGCGGGGATGTGATGTCAAAATCAGACACTAGTTCACGGTTCACTTGTCCTGACCTGAGAAAAGTAGTTTAGAAAAGGAGGAAACAACTAATTACAAGATCTTTTTTCGTAATTACGAGATCCTGATCTCCTAATTACGAGATAAGGTGCCTGTTTTTTTTTTTTATCCAGTGAATGCAACACGCTTCAGACTTCATAGACTGCATGAATCACTAGTAAAGTAGTTTTGTACATATTAGTGAAGATATAAGTCTGCACATCATTTTACTGTGTCGCTGTAAAACGAGCCTCGGAGTGACAGATAGACAGGGTTGACTGGGGGCCCGATCCAGAGTCTGATGGATGAAAGTGGGCGCAGTTTTATGGCGCTTTTCTACCTTAACGAGCCTCAAAGCCCTTTATTTACACATTCACACTCATATTCTTACCGGCTGGCGGAAGCTGCCATAAAAGGTCAATCACAGCGTCAGGAGGTATTCATGTGTTTTCAAGATGAACTCTAGGGGGAGCTGGGAATCGAACTAAGAACTTTCCGACCACCCGCTCCACCTCCTGAGCCATAGCTGATGACTGTTTGCTGACAATCAAGCCAAGCTGGAGCAGTTTAACAAAACTGTCTGTAGTCGACATCGGTCGCTGTGTGACGTCTCATCGTCCTGCGCCGAGATGTACCGCTGACCACACACACACACACACACACACACACAGACCACAAACTGCCGAGTGCCTTAAAGAGGTGGAAAAAACAGTCGAACCTTTAAACACAAATCACCCATCGAGCTGCACACAGGTTAGAGGAGTATTTAAAAAGAAACCGCTGAGATAACAGATCGTACCTGGAGCCTCAATGGGAGCAGATCCATAGATCTCAGCCGCTTTTAGCTTGCTGACGCCGACCACGAGACCAGTAATAGATTTCAGTGCCACGTATTGATGCTCTCCATTGTCCTGTATGATTGTATGAGTTTTAGTCTTTGTCAACAGACGCCACCACTGGCAGTCAGATATTGACCAGTTTGCGCTGATTTATTTGGTGTACACACTACAGTGCAGTACTAGCTGGAGTTTTCTTAGTGTAACTTAGATACGAGGCAGTGAGCTCAGTCAAATGACACGAGAAGTGATCAGTCAAAAACGATTGATGGGTTTGATTGATCTGGTCTGGCCTCTAATTAAAACAGGCAAAAAGCCACCGATAAAATACACTCAGATAATTGAATCTACTGCCGACCTGATAAACACCAGCATGTGCTGTGTGTTATAAAGCAGATTTATAAACCACACACCCCCCCAAAAACACACACACATTCCTTAGTCCTGCTATTATCTGCTGCTGCTCAAACACGGGGCAATACCACCAAAATATCCGAAATAAAGGAGCTTATAGGAGGAGATGATGCAAGGCCATTTTGTTTCTGTATAAAAGCCCGGGGATGTACCGCGCTACCGCGGTAACAAAAGGATCAAGATACCCAAACACAGACATTCATTTTCACTATATAGGGTATTTTTCTATCGTCACTTAGCCAATGGGTTGATGCAACCAGGTGGAGTTTGTGATGCTGTGACGTTGTGTTGTATCAATAAAAATTGAATTTACCAGGAGCTGAGTGTCAGCGTACGCACAGGCTAGTGTTTAGAGACCCAAGCCGTTGCAGGGACGGGGGGGCCCTGATTGTCTAACAGATTACACCACAGCGCACCGCAAGGTCAACACATCAGGAAGGACCAGTGACCAGTCTGAGGCCGACTTTGTGTGAACATGGAACAAAAACCTGATGCAGGTAAGTTCAACACGCCCCCCCCCCCCCCCCCCACCCCGCCCCCCCCAC
>CAAKHB010007772.1:77619-99486 GCA_901007665.1 Aeoliscus strigatus
TGTAGACTGAGAGATGGGAAAGGAGAAAGTGAGAGATTAGAGAGCTAAGGCAGAATTAGTTTTTCCACCAGAGATGAGACAGGGAATCTCAGCTGGATGGGTAATACGTCTCTTCCCCCACGTGTCCCGTCTGTTTCCTCTCCTTCTCCACCTCTTTGGTGCTCTTTCTATGAGAACTTTCCCTCCCTCGTTTCCTCTCTCTCCTGGGCTGCGGAAAGCGAGGGGAGGGGAAGCAGACGGCACAAGACAACTCCTCAGCGCTGTGTCAGCACTGGCTCCCTCTGGAGAATAATAAAACGGCGGGATAATTCAGCACTGATGAAGGGCTAATGAGGGATGGAGGGGGACGAGGGAGGGAGGAGAGCAGTTGAACGTGGTCTGTCTTTCAGGTGAGGCCGCACTATAAATTGTTGAGAAAGTGCTGAAGTCATGAGTTTTGTTGGATCGTAAAGTTTTCAATGTTTACTTTCTGACACTGAAAAAAACCCTCGTCAGCCTCAAGACTGTGTGATGTCACTTCCTGTTTGCAAGAAGTCCGACAGTTGCAAGTTCTTTTTCGTTTGGAATTTGTCGCAGAATGTTTTATTTAACCTTACAGCATGATAATACATAGTCAGCCATGATGGGTCTGGATACGATGTTAGCAAAGTTAGCACCAATGAAAAGGAATGTAAGTAATGGAGAGACAGAGAACAGGTCACCCAGATCAGATCGAGGACCCGCGACTTTGAGTCAAATTTTTCATGAAATGACCTGAAACACGTTTGTCCATCAAGGCCAGGTCAGCAGCATCTGACGTCTGCTAGCGGCTAGCGTTAGCCTGGTTTGAATGGCACATTCATTCCTAACACCGACACAGGTTTGTTTGGGTTACACACACGATTAATGGAAATGCCAGCAACTAATATCTGACACCATTAAACCAGAGCTGCACCTCTGATGTGTCACAACACTGGTTGAGGCCAGGCACCCCCGAAGAATTTAAAGCAACGCTGACCTTTGGTAACAGCCCAGTGGAACTTTGTCGCAGTGTTGTTGATCATCTGTCGCCTAAAGCTCTCCACGTTCAGCAAGTGACAGGGAATATGTTTTATTCACTTGAATTTACGGTTCCACTGGCAATGATTTAAGAACTTTAAAATGGTACATTGCTTTTATACAGTCCATGAGCTGTCATCAAACCAGGCAGATGTAGGTTTCATGCAGAAAATCTACAACCCAGATATTTAACACCTAGAACTACACAAGTGGACGCTAATGAAAGAGCAACAAAAGTTATGATTATCAACTGTACATTTTTAAAATGTGCATAAGGGAATATACATTTAGGTGTTTGCTGATTAATATTTGAAATGAACTGTTTGGCAGTCAATCAGCATTTCTTTTACAACAGCTTGAATGTTGGCCGTCCAATCAGAGTGGAGTACCCTCAGCTCCATTTGAAGAGATTTACAATTAGCTGTGGCTGATGCAGCTCGGCCAGGGCGGGGAGAGGCTGAAACGGCACAAGGGTACAGGTGGGGTGGGAGGTGGGGGAACCCGGCCATGTGTGATCTGCATGAAAACGATGCCGAGATAGACGCAGAGGTCCCTCCAACTTGCCTCCCTTCCACTCTCAACCGCAAACTCCTCATACACGTGATTCAGTAATGAAGATTAATGCACACCGGCATGGGAACAAGTATCCCCCCCCCCCTCGGTTCTCCCCAACACACACACACGGAACATACAAGTGTGTGTGTTGAGGGGTGTCTTGGGCGGAATGAAACGAGGACAGAGATGAAAGATAGATTGGATTCAGAAGGAGGAAAGCGCTGCAGTGATCGGCCGATGCACAAACAACAAGAGACAAACAGCTGCAGATTGAACTCCATCAGGTAAGTGAGGCGGGAAGGAGGTTGCAACACCAGTTTGTCTTCCTAAACGCTGCTCGGTCAAGGTTATGGATTTATGATGGCACCAGTGAGTCCTATTTTTCCCTTTAGAGCCGCGCATGCACATATGAACACACACACAAACAGACACAACCTCTTCATTTATGCAGTAACGAACGAGGATTCTGACAGGATTCTGATTCTGGCTGCCATTGTGTGTTTGTGTGCACGTAAGACACTCAACACACACATATCCTTTTCGCTCTATCTCCCAGTAGTTCCCCTACTTTTGTCCCTCCAATTGTGCAACATCAACAAAAGCATAAGCACTCACACACATTTGTGTGCGAGTGCCTTTCTAATCATGCTAATGAGCTCCTGCATGTGTGAAAAGGGGGATGCGGAGATAAGAGGCACAACACACACACAGCCCCAGTTTCTCTGTGACACAGCAGAGCGCTATAGAGTTACAGCCTGGTCATGTTCACACCAACGCACACAACTTTATACCCTGCAAACACGGGCTGCCTGAGGGGTGAGGTTACACTGGCCTATTTACCAGAGAGATGAAGTCACAATCAGCGGATGAAATGCACTTAGTATGCAGGTGGAGGATGTGGACACGGTACAAGAGCAAGAACTGTCATTATTTTTGGCAGCTTTTTGCATTCATATCTTCTTTTAGTTCAGTTTAGTTCTGCTGTTGACGTATATTCAGACCAACTGAAGTCCTAGTTGAGCCTTAGTGGTGACAACTGTCTCCCTAAATGTAACATTTTGTCTGAAAAACAAAACGTTTGGGCTCCAAGCTTTTAAGTATCTTTATGCAATCTTTGGGTCCAGAGGTGGTTTAACGTCACTAGAATTATTATTAGACATATATTTGAAAGTTGACTTTAAAGTGACTGTCTGGGTCATCTGGGCACCATGAGTAGATGCTGGGTTAACGCAGCATCCATGTTTTGGTACAATAGTCCTTATGAGCCTTCAACATGGTTACATGTAAATTACACAATCCAGGAAATTCATAATCTACTTAATCGCACTGAACAGATGGTGTCAGTGTGTTCATGTGGATTGGGGTTATTAGTGGAAAGTCACATGATGTGTGTTTATAAGAAAAACAGCTGTTCCACAATGACACATTTCTTCAGATGTCCGAGCTAGTTGAAGGGTTTACCAGGTACCAGATGATGCTCATAAAGTCACAATATTAAAGTCATGGTGCAGAGGTGGGGCACAGAGACAGCAAACGTAACAAGCTCAGTGATACTCAGGTTGCCTTTCGAAGTCTGTGTGTAATGTTCAGTTGCTGACGTCGACCTGGAGGATACGTCTCCTCAGCAGTGTGACAGTGTGGATATATAGCGTTCTCTGAAGTCTTGGAGTGCCCTCTGTTGGAACTTATGTGTATTACAACTACATCTCAGACAGACATTTACCACCAAAAAAAACACATCTCCCACATTTGCATGAATTCCCAACATGACTGCATGCATTCTGCAAAGATTTCCACACAATAGGATTTGAAATGTAGTGTTTTATTTCATGCTAAAGCTTGAAGACTGATCAATATAAACCTCAAAATAATACAGCAGTTCAGTCGTGATACAGATGAAATCATGAGCACTTACTGTTATTTGGAGGAAAAAAAACGTAATAAAAGATATAAAATCCAGACTACTAGAGTAGTAGATTTTCATCAGCACTTAGATTGAAATGTTTTCTTGTGTTGATTGAGGCGTGATACATTCACTGAATTTCATCATCCACAGCAGTTCAAAGAACCAAAAAAAATGGTTATCAAAACTGAATATATGCATCACAACGTGACACTGATGTTTGGGAGTGTAATCAATTTAACGCAATCCACCGATGATCCACAATGATTTTCAGTTTGAATCGACAGGCTTTTAAGAGCTGATTGCATATCTAGAATAAAGTTCATGTTGATTTCACGAGCACATTTCAGGAAAAACTTTGAATGTTTCCAGAGTCTAGGAGTCTCTAATTCGGCCTGTTAAGGGTTATAAAGTTCCAGTCAGGCTTGAAATGGTCAGTAAATGCTGTGCTGTTCTTAAAACACTTGTACGAGTCAACTACTCCGCCTGTGAAAAAAAGTGCCCAAAGACACACAATCGTCCGACGACCGGCAGTTCAATACACACCCTGCCTGTTCTGTCTGTGCAGGACATTCTGTACCGCCTCACAAACACACTTTGGTTTTCCTCAGGTGCAAATCAGACAGACAGACAGACACACACACACACACACACCAACACCAGCAGTACAGACACAGTAAAAATGATCATTCAGTAGTAAGCACATGTAGTTTTAGAGTCAAAATTGTAAAATGAGAATTAAAGGAAACGACAAAAAGACGTTCCGTCAGCAGCTTAACCACAATTGCCTTTTGTTTGTCAGCATATACACACGCGGCTGTAACCAACCATGTGCTTGAAAGCTGGAAGCAGCATTAGAGTGCTCGGTAAACCACATCCAATCTAATCGTGCAGAGAAATCCTTTTCACTCCTCAAATTCATTTAAGTAGAGTGGGAAAGAAAAGGAGGAAATGAAACACTTGTGGGGAGAATACGAGCCGGGTCACAGGCTGAGCGGAGGTGGGGAAGTACCATGATTAAAAGGTAAGACAAATGAAAGTTCACGTGCAACAAGAAGCTTGATTCTGAAAGTACCTTGATGGGGTCCCGATTAAATCAGGTATTTGTACTTTGTACTATGAAGAACTGAGTCACTACTCTCCTGAGCCTTTTAGCATGTGAAGGGCCAATCTTACTGCAGCACAGGTGAACGATCAAAAGGTCGGTCGGTTTCACCAGGGCCTATTTGTTCATCAGCTGGACGAAGTAAAACCATGAGCTGACTGAGAGGTGACGCACACAATTGATTTTAAATGAATGTACTGTTGTTTGTTCCTCGCTGACGTATGCGCATGGCACACCAGAGAGGGGCACAATGATGTCGGAGTCATCTCCAATCACTCCTTCATTCATGCCGCTCCTGTTCAATATTGCCGGAAAAAAGGTTCAGGACGCACTTCAGGGCCGATAGTCACAAGCACATAGTTTGCATGAATAAACAAATCGTCATCCTTTTCTCTGTGGAGGTCAAATGATTGGCAGAACTAATAAACTACGATGGCAACTTCCACTTTAGACTCTACTGGATGTTTCAGGATATGCACCTATGTTTCTCATTGCAACAGCTCTTTGGTACATTCCATGACCTCCTGAAATGTAAACAGCATCGCAACGTGATTAAACACCTTCGCAGGGAATCGTTTGTGTTTAAAGATGATAAGCGTTACCTGAGAAAGATTCCAAACAGTGAAAAGTTGTCAAACGAGGCGTGGGAGTCACAGAGGAGAGCTAAAATGCGGTTGAAAGGAGGAGACTGTTCAAAGACGAGGCGGCTCTCCTCACGACGTTACATTCAGTTACATCAGCCACACCTTACTACTTCCTGTCCAAATCAACCACCGGCCCTCTGATCATGGCCAAACCGCCCCCCCCCCCAAAAAAAATCCAATCAAGGAGCTTTTCTCCCTCTGTCTTTAGAAGTAAGTAGATTGTGAGAATCTGAAAAGCTGCAGGCATACATATTGTGCTCCTGAAGCAGCCCTGGCTCACAAGTCTCGTTAAGGCCAGCTCGATAGGAGTGGGCCATCTCCGTGGCAACAGCTCAGTGACATCTTGTGTGCTGTGCGACATCCGTCCATTTGGATGCTGTGTATCAGTAGTTGGACATGAGTGTTTGGTCTTGTTAGAAGCAGCAGTTTTCGACCTGCAGAGTGTTTTTGTGCGCACACACATTCCCACACATCAGTAGAACTTGTCATCGATGCGGAAGTGCGGTCTGGTGACGTCATCGGGGTTTAGGAAGACTGATATCGATTTCCCCGGGTTCTCGGTGACCAGCTGCTGCAGCCGCTGCGCCAGCTTATCCTCCGAAGGCGAGATGATGCCGTTGTTTGGCTGATGCCCGGGGGAGCTGTGGCCGTTGGTGCTCGTCGCTAACCCCTTCTTCAGCTGACCTGCCTGCTGGGCCTGGTCCAGGGCGGCGCGGAGGTGCTCGCTGGGGTCGGAGCGCACGTGCGCCAGTTTCCTGGCGACCAGCAGCGCCTGGCTGTCAGTCAGGTGCTCCAGCATATTACACTGGGGCAGGAAGTAGTTGGGGCAGTTTTTACCCAAGATGCAGTGGGCCAGGTCATCAAGAAGACCTAAGAGGAGGCGGCCAGGGGTGTCAGGATCAGGGCAAGAAAGATAAGCGGCGGGAAGTCGATCACAGGCCCAGAAGAGCAGAGTACGCAGGTGGTAGAGGCTGAGGCCGGTGCGAGGACGGGCCAGGATACGCGACAGCACGGCCTTGGCTGCTTGGAAAGCCTGAGCCATGGCGAAGGGGATGCACTTTTTTAACTGAACCTGAACGAGAGAGCGCCAATTAATGAACAGCGGACGACAGGAGCTGTGTCTCAGATCACGTACTTCTATACTTAAACTTTGGTATGCTGAGTGCGTAAATGCATTCACACTGAATGAGAAATTTGCACACTTAGCGAGTAAGTACATAGTGTGCTTAGTGTACTACAAAGAAGTGGACTAACAGAAGTATGCGATCTGAGACACGGCAAGGGATAAAGAAAAAAAGGAAACGCTAGATGCTACAAGTAGAATCAAGCATCTCCTCACTTCACTGCGTGAGAAGGCCAGTCTCCACTCTCTGTCGGGCCGACCACCCAGCGGGGAGCAGCAGGGCAGCAGATAGAAGCCAGATATGGCCTCCTCCTCAGTGATTTTACCGTCCCAGAAGTGGTTGGCCGTCAGCCAGCCCTGGGCCACAGCAGGCCAGCCCCGAAACGACACCACCGGCAGCAGGTCGTACAGCACCCGGCTAGAGCCAGCCTGCGGGCGGGCGGGGGGAGGGAAGGAGGGGTGGATGGTGGGGTTAGGGTGAGGATGGTGTGATACGACAAGATCAGCATGAATCACTGAACACAAATCTCATTGAAACCTTCAAGGTCAGCCTGACTATTTCAGCATCACCAACTGAGATCATCTGATGACGGACACGGCTTGAGGCCGTCCATCATCGTGACAGATGACAGCATCAAGGACTGTGACAACCTGTCACTATTTGGAAACTGAAGATGAATTCCAGTGTGGCACCAAAGAGCAGGTTGAGTCAGGACGAGGAAATTAAAACGGTGATTAGAAGTCGTCGTGGCAGCATCTCCGTATGCTGTTGGTGTAAACCACTCATCTTTTCTCCTCTGCATTAAATGCTTCCGTGATCAGGATTTTTGAAATAGTATTAAACAGTGTGAACACAGGCCGGGCTGCAGCATCACATCATCATATGAAACCTTCCCAACAGTCACATGCAACATCACACTGGAGTGAACACATTAACACACAGTTCAAATCATACATCCTTAACACAACCTAGAAACCATAGAATATATTCACAGTAAAATGAAGGACTGATTGATTTGACTGATCTCAGTGTCTGCTGTGGAATTCACACACACACACAGACACACACCTCTGGGACCTTTTCCAGTGAGCAGACACCTGCTGTCGCACGCCCACTGCGAGTCACATGATGACATGACATTGTTTGATATTTTTTATTAGATGATTAGATTGAAACCTGCCTGTAGGCGGAGCCAAGAGAAGTAGATCACCTGCAACACCACTGAACAGTGTCATTGACCGACGTGCACGTTTGCTTTCGCACAAACGAACATACTGCTTTTTGAGGGGTTTTTTGTCTGAATGTCTCCGACGTGATGTCGCCCTGGACGTGAACCCATCACTGACTGGTTGTTTGTTAGAACCCCACCCTTTAACTTTTGTGTGTGTGTGTGTGTTTGTGCAACTACTTGTGGCTACTTCCTGTCTGCTACCTGCAGGACGATGGTGGTCAGCGGGCCGTTCCTCTCCAGGCGCTCGGGGGTAGGAATGCCTCTCTGGGGACTCCGTCTGAGCTCTTCTACCGCTTCACTCACCACTCCCCAGAACCAGTCTGTCACTAAGGTGGGGGAGAAGTAGCATCCGTCTAGGGACTGAGGGGGCGCCAGCGATGGCATGGAGCCTTTTCCTGAGCAGAAGAAGAAAGGAAGCGCCCAACAGAGAGATGATTAATCTTAAGCCTCTGTTTTCATCTTCCAATAACAGTAAATCACCCTTTCCTGCCCCCTCAAATACATCCTGAGGGAAACGTTGTGATGGAACCAGATAATGTGTGAAATGATTTCCCAAACTGCAGAAAATGAAAGATTCATATCAATCAATGTGATTTCTTTTCTCATCTTGGAAGTTTCACACTTGCGTCATGGCAGATTGATGTCGCTGTGTACTCTGACATGTCGGCGAGAAACCCTAAACTTTTGATAGTTCGGTTGGTTAAGTGTTTCAGTGTTGATTTCCTGGGAAAGGTCTGCTCATCTCAGCGATCAGACGAGTTATGGGAACGTGCTGAAGCTCAGACGTTCGATTATCGTGAACATGGGGACTTTTATTACACAACATTCCTTCCTGTCCATGTGTTTCTACTCTCTTCTCCACATCCATACTTGCTACTCATTCATCTCTTATTACTTTACGAGGTGACTGCCTTTCTTCTTTCAGGCTGCACCTTCATTCCTCCTGTAATTTTCTTCTTCTCTCCAAAGTTCTGATCACTCCTCCTCAGCCCTCTCCTGTATTTACCCATTTCGCCCTCCTCCTCCTCCTCCTCCTCCTCAGAGGGAACTCCGTTCTCCTCCTGGCAGCAGATGCTCCAGCGGGACAGGATGTTGGAGTCACACAGGCGAAGGCTTAACCACGAGTGGCATGGCGGGGAGTGCCTCATGTCCAGGGTGACGGGCTGGTTGCGGTCGTGGAGCTTGAGGGCCGGCACCAGCAGGGTGAAGTCCAGGTCGAAGTCAGCTCCTTTGGCGTACTCGCCCAGGTCTTCAGGATTGAGATCCAAGACGCCTTCCCGGGCTCCACCTGACAGCAGCAGGTACTCATTGGCCACCGGGAGGCGCTGGTCCACCTTCTGGACTAAGCCTGCAAGAGTCGGGGAGGAAATCAATCACACTCAGCAAAACTGATATTGGAAGCCATTTGTATGTGCAGAGCGGAGCGTATCCAAGGAGCACAGAGCAGAAAGGTTCTGACAGGTTCTCTATCTCTGATGCGTACACACATAAAATACATATTCAAAAGCACGAACGAGCACCGTGAAGAGAGTCTACGAGCGAGTGAGAATGTTCTGGGAGCACAGATTAGTTTATGGCTGCTGCATATATTTATGAGCAGTAATACTAACATCAGATCCGCAGAGACCAGCGGGCCAGACAAATACATTCAGCAGCTGGAGCCCTCCCCATACATTCTGTCCGCTAATGACGCCTGGAAAACAAAATGCTTCACTTAGACTGTGTAAATGAAATTACATCTGGCTGATTGTAACTTATGTTGTATTATTTTACTTTGACTAGTTGATTGTTCACTTACCAGCTCTGATCTAGGAATGCCGCAACAAAGTACTGTTAAAACTATTTCTGCTGGGGCAAGTATGAGAAGTTGGCTAATGAACTTATTTTTAATATATATTATGCTAGACTGCACCATAATTTTGCAACGCACTCCAGTCTCTCAACAGTTTCATAAGTAAAGTGAGAGCCACTAAATCTCTTTATGGCTACTTTGCCCTGTTGTAAACTACCCAGGTTCAGGGCTCAGGAGATCATCACTACTGGAGTGAGGTAAATTACATTTTGCCAGCTTAAAAGAGGTTGATGAATGCTTGATCCCTGGGCAATACTACAGGTCAAAGCTAAAGCAACAGATTGTTTCAGTGTTTTGCAAGACATGTGGGTAAATCTCAGAGGGTTATCAACACCGGTCATGGTGCGAGCATTTAATCCATTAAAATTCTGTTTAATATACCTGAATAACTTTAAAGCTCTTATAGTGAAATGACAACTTTGGGCCAGTCAAAAACAGATTTCTTGGCTGGTGGGTTTTCAGGCCTGGTCCTTGAGCGTTATCTCTCCAGAGTGGTGAAGTGGCTGCAACCAACTGGATTCCCCTCAGCCATGTGCTCACGTTCTCGGTGGCAGGACGCCATGTGATGTTTTTATGGAGAACTGGAATTTAAAAATGACAGAGAGCGAAATGCTAGTGAAAGGAAACTATACTTGCTTCTAATTTTGGAAGATCAAACTCATTAGTGTCATGTCATGATGACTCAACAGGACTTGGACGAGGATGTTCCTCCCTGACAACAACATGCAGCTAATTGTTATGTGACAGACAGATCCTGTTGTTTGAGAGAATATTTAAAAAAAAAAAAAAGTAAAAAAGCAAAACATCCTGAAGCCTGAAGTTAAAGTGAAAAGTGAGAGTCAAATGTGCTGACGCGTATCTCTGGTGTTCTCCTTTCCAGAGGAGCGAATGAAAGTGCTTCATTTGATTCAACCACAGAAGAAGCAGTTGAAAAGTAGAAGGGGAAGTGAGAGAAGTGACTGATACTCCTTGATTCTTATTCCTCAGCAGAATCAGCTCATACTCCCACTATTCATCGCTGACAAGGCTAACACAGCCAGGTTTTTGGCAAGGTGCTCCCTTGGCACTTCATCCAGAGCAGTGCAGTTTCTCTGGATCTTCAGCCTTTTTGAACTTCTCCACGGTATCTGCAGGAGGCCTGAGAGGCACCATCAATCTAACCTGAAAGGAATATTTGACTTTATGGAACTTTTTGTGATCTTAGAACTCGTATGTGGATGAGATAGAGGGTTGGTTGGCTTGTTCCTGGTGACCACAGATCACATGCACAGACGAGAGGCAGCTGATTCTGTTGTCTGTTTGTGATATAATAGTTGAGCCCTTCACATTCAGCAGCTAGTTTGTTAAGTGTGGCTGACTAAAACTAATGCAGAGTCATCACATTTTAAAAGTTATTGATTGTGGGGCTGTTGAATTATTCTTCTCTTCTCTTTTTATTTGAAAATATGTCAGCCAGTACGACAAGTACAGACACACAAGAAATACTGGAGCTCATTTCAAAGCCTGGCCTCAAGTGTGAATTCATATATTTATTATTTATAATAATAGTTCAAGTTATTCACTTCATAAAGTACAACTCTAATGAAATGGAGGATTTATTGATGGGCTGGCAAATTTGATTTTATACTGACTTGTACATCCCATCCATTCTGCACCTGGAGCCCTGACTGCACCGCAGGCTTGATTGCGAATATCTAATTTAAAAGTTCAAAGGTCCCATACAATATATTGACTAAAAGCTGCTGTCATTACTTATTGAACTTAATCTCAACTTTATGGACGAGAGTTTCTTTAATGGTCCCCACTGCTGGAGGCTCTGACCTCCATGGAGTAGGATGTGTTTTTGGTGCCATTTGTATGTTTGACTACATATTAACTACCTGGTGGTTTTTAGATGAGAATTGGTTTTGCAGCATTGGCCAGGGAAGATATTTCATTTGGAGTAATGAAAAGGTTCATTTTTACCATTTTCTCTTCTCACAGGTTAGACCTTCTGTTAATGAGTTTCTGACCTTTTTAAATGATCAACCTTTCAAATTTTACTTCATCAACTTTGATCCTTCAGCAGCTGTTAAAAATCAACTGTGCTACATTCGTCTCCCGGACATCTGAGGTGAACGTCTGTGCATTCAATCAGGTACACAAATTATGACCAATAGAGGATTAAAACTTGAAATTGAGTTGAGAGGGAGGAGGAGAGAAAGGGGAAGTGCCAGATCAAAGAGGGAAGAGCGGGGGGAAAGTGGGATGAACCTTTCATTCGCCAGCCATCGTGCAACGAGTTTAGAGCTGTGACTCTTTTGATTTCTTTGCTTTTATCTGCTGCTGATGAATTGGGTCAAATAGGCAAAAAAGCAGGAAGAGAGTCAAGAAAAGGAGAAAAGAGCAGCTTATCTCTCCAGCAGCGGCTTCATATAGACGAAAGAGGGAAACCGTATCAATTAGTGAGGCTGGTACAATCTTCACATTGGCTGTGGGAAGTTCCAGGGAACACAATCTACTTCTTAATCCAGGCTCTTTAAACTGACACTTGCATGCTGCTCCACTGGGCATCTGCCAGTGAGCACGCACACACACACACACACACACACACACACACACACACACACACACACACGCACACACTGTAGTACATATGCTCACACACACACATAGTCTGTGAATGGAGCTGGAATGGCGATAGTCCTAGGCTGGTTTCACAGCCACGGATTAAAACTAATCCTGTAAGAAATGTCTTTGAATGCAGATTTCCATTAGAGGGAAGTTTTTGGTTGAGAACTACTTCCAGAGCAGACCCAGTTCCCCGTCTGTGAAATGACTATTTGATGGATGTTGGACGCTCCATGAGACTGAGCCTATCTATCTAACTGTATGACATGCTATCAGACATCATTGCATGCGCAGGAGATTTATAGTTTTCAATAAAACAGATTGATTTGCATATACGGAGGCTGTTCTTTGTCATGAGATTTCAGTAACATATCAGCATTCAGATGTGCTTCACAATAAGTCTGACATGAATATTTGAACTTCTTTTAGGACACATTAAGTAACTGCTTACCTATTACACAGGCTATTTTGCTGTTGTGACAGTCTGTAGATCTCTGATAATTCTCATTATTATTGCTCTATAACTGTCAAATACAGTGAAGGTATACCTTTGTAAAAATGACAAAGCTTATATTCAAATATACAAATACACACTGAAGTCGTGCTTGAGACAGAGCAGTTCAATATAGCACTGCTAAAGCGCCTTGAGGCAGAACAGCGGCATCATGGGAAACAACGTCCTTTCTCATCACAGCCAAAGCAAAGTGAAAATATTCCACCACACACCTCCTCTGACAGACTCCCAGAATAGCTCCCTAAATCCCTCTGGAAAATGGGATTCCTCTAAATAAGCCCCTGACTTCTATGTGCAGATGCAGGAAAGAAAATGTTTCTGAGAGAGAGGCAGCTAAAATTAAGTGACACAATCAATTCCCCATATTACATCGGGATTTTAGAGCTTGACAATCAGGACACACTCAATATGAGACATAATTTCACTGTCACCAACTTAAATCAGATGCCTGCCCTAAACTCAGACCTTGAAGTGTCAAAGTCTTTGCGTGGAAAACGTAATTTGTAAGTGGTAAAGTGAGCGGGAAAATCTTGTTGGAGTTGTCGCGGTAACAAGATCCACTCAGTTATTGCATCTGGTGACAGGAAAAGCCTCAGTACAGTGTTTGTAAATCTGCTGCTGGCTGCAGAGCGAAGCAGACAGACCGAATCACATGTATATAACGCATACAACAGCATCGGGCACTTGCCTGCATCTTGGTGTAGGTAGTGCGGTATCTAGCATGTTTTAGGCAGTTTAACAAACCAGATGTTACGTATCACAGCAGCTACTGCGTCTCTTAGGAGACGTCCAACTTGCTTCAAGCTCCTCAAAATCAGAGCCTCAGATGACAGAGATTAGAACAATCCCGGTGCTGGAAAAAGTCTTGCATGTTTTCGATGTCAGCAGGTTCTAAAAATCCACATTCAAGTTCAGTTCACAGTTTTGGGGTCACGGTTTGGTTTCCAACGCTTTCATTTTCTTCCTTGTCCTGCTGGACTTTTACCTCAGAGGTTGTTTAAAAGCTGCAGAGGTGTTGTCAGTGACACACAGTCTGTGTCGCTGCTAGCTAGCGTCACATGTTACTCAGTGTTTACACAATGTCATAGTTTTTCCATCCCTTGGCCTTGCCATCATCATCTGTCTCAAAAAAAAAAAAAAAAAAAAAGAAAAACTATTCCGGTCATGCTGCTGGAAATGTGAATTTCTCACCGAGCTTTCTATCTATCTATGTCGATCTAAATCCAAAAAGCTCATCACAACAGACCCCATCCCTGCATGATAATGACTGAAATGAATAGGCCCGAAATTCACAAGAAATGTACTTTTCATCAATGGATCTTTGGTTTCGGTGTTGATTGGATGAAGGGTCATCAACCTAAAAGACTTGCTGCTGAAGTGTTGCTGCTGCTGCTTCTGTAGCTTGTGACTCTTTGGTTGTCCTCAACAACAACACACCGGCACAGCAGCAGCCACGGTCACGTCCCAAAAGGAGCATTTCAATCTATTACAAATGACTCGACTAATATAGTCACAACAGGATAACGTGTTATCACAGCTCCACACTTCTCCACAGCCTCACCTCGCCATCTAATAGCGGGATTAATCCCAAACAACCCAGCTGCTGGTGAGCCAGCCTGTCTGCATGCTAACTGTTGATGAATTCATATCAAGGAAGAAGATTATCTCGAACAGAAAAGGCATTTTGATATTAGACCAATGTAGACATTTCAGCTTGGGGAGAGAGGATGTCTCGGATCAAACTCTCAGGTGTTTGTGTGTTGATGGTGTGTGAATGTACAGGAAGGTGATGACAGGCTTGGGGAGATGAAACCACCCGCTGAGAGAGGGAGGAGGCGGGAGGGTGTGAGTGTGTTCCAGCTCCGTTGCTGCTACTTGAATGCCAGCTCCACAAAACGACAGCCAATTATCACTGAAAGGGAGACGTGTCATCGCAGTTGTGCTTTTACATCTTCAGCAGGATGGCAGCCAAGTCTGTCCTGAAACCCCTGGTGATGATTGCCGTTTTACTGTAACTCATTAATGCCTGTGGTGACCTGAAAACAACCTTCCAAACCCTCAGTTCACGAAAGCCTTTATTTCCCAGCTTCTCAGTGTTGCTGTTCTTCAGCTCCTGACCATCCATGATCACGTCTCCCTGCACATCTTCCAACAACAGAGTCAATCACAGCTCTCCTGGTCTTGAACAGCCACAAAAAAAAAATTGACATAGCATTTGATACTCATGAACATTATTCACATGAAACATGCTTCTATAGCAACATATGTTACACCAATTTAGTTTAATGTATAAATCTCCAAGAGAAATTCACATTTCCAGCAGCACAAAATTTGCATATAAACAACTAACAACAATTTGCTCACCAAAAAGTGACCAAAAGGATATTATGAAAGGGAGAGGGAGTCAGCCACATTGCTATTATAGCTATCCAGTCACCATCAGGTACAAAACTCATTTTTGAATTGAATTTGAACTGAGGCACAAAGAGACATTCTGTTTACAAAAAAATGACAGTATAGCCATTGTGTTACGCTGTACTCAGTAGAAAAATGTCTGAACAGAAAACAGGGATCGTTACAGCAGTGTAGCTCACAACGCTTCTGTTGTCAGGCAGTGAATGCAAAATATGAAATGATTGAAAAGTCACAATGGGTGTCAACCCAAAGCCGAATGCATATTAGGTGCATTAAAGAAAAAAGAGGTTTAACTAAATTGTGAGAGCATAAGCATGACCGAGTCTGTGCCATTTAAAGATTCTTTCCAGCGGTGCCGACGGCCACAGCAAGCACATTACATTCTCTTATCTGTTGACAGCTTCTTTCCACATGACTCTTCCTCCCTCCCTCCAGGATTAGTTTAAGTGTTTTAATGAAAGAACAGTGTCAGCTTTGGTTATTAACATCAATGCAGGAGATAAGATGTCGTGCAATGTCAAAACACATTTGCATACTTGATAATGTAAATCGTGTTAAATTAGAGTCAATGCACGTGACACTGCAGTGTTTAAATCAAAGTTATTCTTGGTAATTTGTTGAACAGCCTCCTCTAACAAACTCCGATCCATCCAGTCAAATCAAGTCATTAGTGGCTAGCGTATGTGCCAGGCTTCGTCGGTGCTGAAACAGGTGAAAGTGAACAATAATGGCAAATAAAACGCTGCTTGGCATGAGTGTGTCTGCACTGATGAAAACTGAACACAAACAAAGGATGAGAATACAGGCATTAATACAAATGTCTGCTGCTGTGACGCCGTGGAGCTGCTTTGGCTGCCAGACCAAGGCAGGCTCAAACATCCAAAATGGCATTAACAGACAATTATTTAGCCAGAGCAGCGATGTGAGCTCCAAAGCCACGCCAGCATCAGTAATTACATCTCCACTGTGAGCATGAAAGCCCAAAAGAGTCAGGGAAACAGCATCCAGCTGCGAGTCACTCACACGACAGTCCGCGGGCGTTAATGCGCTGGACTGAGGGACTAACCGGACCCTGTATCGATCCAGCTGGCCGGCGACGAGCCAGGTCGAGACAGCTGCTCTCCTAAAGGGGATGAAGCTGCCCGCTCTCATAGTTAGAAACTAACTGAGAATTAACTACGAATTTTCCCCTGGAAATAAAATATGCCTCACATCAAAAATTAAGTGGCCTTAGGAAGGTCAGGATGGAGAAGTGCAGAGAAGTTTGTCCAGCCTGGGAAAGTTACTTCACTGCTTTTAAATCTGATGTAGCACACTGAAAACCAACAATAATCTCTGCAGGATTTATTGTGCATACAAATTATCTATATTATTCTCTCTCATCCCTGTATAGAACACAAAAAAACACTCAAATCAGAAGAACAATTTTGTTTTCTAACATGTTATAATGGTATACCCATGGAAATCTATCAAACATCTGGACTTTTAGACTTTTTCCTCCCTCCTACATCTATGATTACTGATTAGCTACACAAACAATAGCTCATCATCTGAAATGTAAATTATTGTGAGCAATCAAAGAACAAATTGATTACTAACACTTTTTTCACAGCAAACTCTGTAAACGGCAAATTCAGGGATGTGATAATCAGAGAGGAAAAAAAAAAATACTGATTAATATTCAAGTCTACGCACGACATCACACAAGCGCACACAAACACGGTCAAGCTTTGTTTTGTTTGCTTTTGGTTTTCATCTTTCATGTGTGCTCAAGGCGAACTTTTGATTCATGTCTCATCAGATTTTGGAACAAAACAGAGCCAGTGCTGATCACCGATTTTCATATAACTGCCTCCACTTATCACCGCCCAGGACCAAATGAGCAGCACACAGCTTTGTGGCCTGGATGTGAGTAATAGTGGGATGGCAAGGTGCAGATATATCATCAGCACTGAGTTATTCGGCGAACGCCGGTATCTGTGGACACGTTGAGTGCCAGGCACCTGTCAGCAAATGAGCTGACATTCAGGGAAGGTTGTAAATGATGTGAGAACAACATAAGCCTTCACAGGTGAGCCATCACTACTAATAGAAATGCCTATCTGCTGTAAATCATCATCCTGTGGACTATGCATACACAGCGCTTACCCAGCAGAGGGTGAGGATGCGAGGACAACACACAGACCAAGTGCAAAAGACGTGTTTACTACACTCGTGCAGTTGCCAGAAGCTGATACACATGACAACCTGACATTGTAAAATATTGGGAATAGTATTAACGTCTGGCAAACATATTTTACAGTCTGTGTATCCCAGAGGTCACTGACAAAGTGAGAATTTGTATACAATACTTTGCTATAACTAAATTAAAGAATTTACTCTGACTTTAAGCTAAACAAAAGATTATTTATTTCTCATGACTTAAGGATCTAAATCTGAGCTGAAAGGTTAACGTTCAAAGTTTTTCAACTCTCAACATCATTAAAAAGACGGATTCTGAAATAAACTTTCTGAACAAACTGAGATCAGAACAACAGGGTACAGCTAAGTCAAATCGCAGCCCCTCTGCTTCTTGCAGCAGAGTGCATCTATTTCTGCCGCCATCCCACTTTGGTTTTTCAAAAAAATATATATATATTTACAGTAGAGCCCCAGTAGTGTTTACAAAAATGTAGGGTAAATAAGAGCCTTCTTTGGGATTTGTCAGGCTATGAAGAAAATTCACTTTCTTGTTCCCTGACAGCGAGCAAAACCCAGTTGGTGTCCCAGTGCAGCTACAAAAACAGCCACCCAGCATCCATTCACACACACACACACACACACACACACACACGCACGCACACACACATAAACCTACAGCACATAGCGGAGATGTGCCTCCTCCTGCAGAATAAGGCCTCTCCATCACTCCATCAAGGGGATGGTATTTGTATTTCAGTGCTGCCTTTCATCCTCAGCAGAGTCTTGAGGGGCAAAGAGCTGCTAATGCAGCTTCCACTCTTAACTTTATATTCCTAGAATCCAACGCAAATCGTGTTCCTCTGTTGAAGTGCCACACTTTTTTTCAAAGCTGACGCAGTGGGCGGTGAGGCGTCGAGTATGAAAATATGAGCAAACCACTGGTGATTACGCTGTGGAAGTGCAGCCTCAAAATGAAAAAGTTACCAGAGGATTCTCAACAGAAAGAGGGAGAATAAATAGCAGTAAGAAAGTCTCCAAACACTGGGATGAGTTAACAGCAACCAACTGCAGAAGGTGATAGATTGAAATGAGGGAAACTGATTTGGGTGACAATACGATGTGTTATTCCTCTAGGAAGAAGAGAGAGGCCAAGAAATCTACACAAGAAAAAAAACACGCAGTCTCCTACATACATAGACACACACTGAGACAAGACAAGAGTCAATAGCTGGGGCGAAACAAACAAACTTGCCGACTCTGGTCAAACATGATTTGTTTCTCAGTTTGCTAGAGTGCGAACATTAGAGAAGAGGGATGACAACAGGGAGGGGGAGAGTGCCTCCTATTGGACAAACAAACACACTTCAATGTCATTCCCATTAAACAGAACCAGAATCACTTTATCGAAAGTCAAGAGGGAAATTTGTTTAGGATTACAGCGGCACGACTCATCCAGCAAAATCCGTCAGGTTGTGCATGGAAAGTGACAAATGTAAGACAATGTAAATCACACACCCAAGTGCATCTCATTGCTTTCTGGCCCATGTCTAGGCTGCAAAACATGAAATTTTACATCAAAAAAGGTCAGCGTTTCACATGAACTAATTAGTCTGGGGCCTCCCACAGCAATTTGTCGTAATCTGTCAAGGCGGTTAATTACGCTCACTGGCCAGTGGTTCAGACTGAGGTTTTACTAGGCAGCTCTGACTCACAGCAAACGATGGAAGAGATAGTGATAGGGCACCAGTTCACTATGATCCTGTGTCTACTGAAAATAACCTTGCCAATACTCAAACCATACCTGAAGGCACAATCCATTCTGCACATGCACCAAAATAATCAACCATGGCTACATGGGACTAAAACTGTTTTAACAAATAAAGACGAGCACTTCCGACAGCGCAACAAAGATAAAAATAGAGAAAACCAGAGGTTTATGAAAGTTCAAATGAAAGCAACTGGTATTCTTTCATCACAAAATCAAGGTTTTAACAGCTTTTCTTCTAAAGCAGGAAGATAATGGATAAAGAAAAGCTCTGTGTTGCTTTAAACTCATCGGCACTGTGTTAGTGAGTGATTTTGTTTCAAAATTGCAGAACGCTTCATCTCCCCATATATTTCAGCAATTTTTCATCAAATCCATTCAAGTAGAGGCTGGAATGACTGCAGTTCCTGCTGCTGTGAACTTAGTTGTTAATGGGAGGTGGACAACACTTTCATCAGATGAAATATCTTCCAGCTGGATTGGTAATTCTGGAGGGATTCCTCCAACTCAGTACAAATCAACCCGCAACATGTTTCATCAGCAGACGGTAATTAATGTAGCACTTATTTTCAGACACTTTTTAAACTCCCATCACACTACCAGCTTAATGTGCATCAACAGTGAGGGAAACCAGGTATTGCCATATACTGCGTTATTCACTAATCCAATCCAAGGTGTGATGTTCCAAATATGCAGAAGCTCCTTTTCGAAAAAAGAAAATACAAAACGTAACCAGCAGATAATTATAGGTTTCCTTACTAATAAATCATGAGAATATTTCTGCATACAACATTATGGATAATGACTTCAACTACTGCCAGCTGCCAGCAGCTGCACATCCTCATCAGACACCGGTTTGGGGACATTGAATACCATCGTGCAAACATCTGAGCTCAAATACACGTGCAAAGTTGGATAAAATAAAGAGTTGTGCAATGTAACTCACAAAGTCTCTTACATACACACACACACAGAGCATCAGCCAAGCACCATCATCCACATGCACACACATTTAATAGTAATGTCACATGCAGGCAGATTTGCTTTATGAAGTGTTAAACATTAACATTTGATTTCCATTTTACACATCAGGCACAGTGTGTGAGAATCTTTCCACTGTCTGTCTTGTATCAACAGTTCCTCAAAAGATAGACTAAATCAAAGCTTTCAGCCTTTGCAGCAAACAACCAGAGGCACAAAGTCTGATTTGATCACTGAAGACATAAACAATGATACATCCCATATCCGGTGTGCTTTCTGTGGAGACATACCTAACATGTTGAAGATGAAGTCCTTTGCAGTGTGGACCTCTAACGCAGTCTGGTCCCCAAACTCCCCCTGTTCCAGTATCACCAGCTCAGATACTTGTGCCGACAACTGCTCCAGGGTGGCTCCAGACCTGAAGTCCACCTCCGACAGCTTCTTAGCAGGGGCTGGGGCGCGTGGGGCCACCGCACTCATCAGGGACTCCATCTCCACAAGCCTGTGTGGCAAGAATAAAGTTTAGGTTAGCTAGCCTGTATGTTTTTTTTAAAAAATATATATATAAGAGCCCTACAAAGTTGAAATATGAGTGAGTTATGCTCAAAGTGCTGCTTTAGATTCTTAAGATGAGTCACATGGGAAAACATGTTCTGAGAATATCTTCCTGCACGTGAGTATGTTTCCTTTTTTAAAAGCGCTTTCAGCAATCATGAGGTTCTAAGAGGCCCTTATGGTGAAACACATGACAGAGAAGAACGAACTTTAAAACACGGTGATATGAAACAACCTGATTCCAAGTATCAGTGATAAATTAGTTCATCAGTCTGATAATTATATATGTATTACCTTGTTTTATTCTTAAAGATAATCTGGATCTCTATGAATGAAAGTTCACAGAAAGTTCTATTAAAGCAGGGGTGTCAAACTGCAGCCCTGGAGGGCCACTATCCTGGAGGTTTTAGATGTCACCCTGCTCCTACCTCACCTGAATCAGTCTCAGTTAAGTTCTGGTGAGGCCTGGTAACGAGCTGCTGATTTGAATCAGGCGTGTAGGAGCCGGGCGACATTTAAAACCTGCTGGATAGCGTCCCTCCAGGACTGGAGTCTGACACCCCTGTATTAAAGTGTACAGAAAGACTGTGTACCAATATGTTTCTTATTGCGAAACTGGACCCAGACTGGCAATACATTAGCAAACAAATGAAAATACACATTGATATAAACTTCTGTGTATGTTTTTGACTGCAAGGGAATTCAGGAACTTAATTTTTATATCTTAAAGAATACCACTAGATAGTGAAAATAACATAATTTAACAGGAAAAAAATAACATAACAGGAAAAATGTGTGCTGTGCAACCATACTACTAACAGATCAGATCATTTACAGAAAAAAAGAACATTTGAACAGTCACATCAACTGTATATTCCAACCATGTGTGGTTGGTTCATGACCAACCTAAGTTCGGTTAGTTGAGACACAGCTCATAAACATGTGTAAATATAATTTCCTAGGCATAGCAACACGTCGTGCCAGTGGGGATGCAAAGTAAACGGAGGATCTCCTGTGTACATAATTGCATTAAAAACCATTACAGGGAGCCAAAAAATCAAGTGGAATAGTTTATGTAAATAAAGCCCAGTCGAGTGGAATGACACCATGGCCTCTGCCCGACTGAATTAGGTCGATTAGCCACCGCTCTAATTCTACCTGCTAAGCTAATAGCGTGGCTAATTAGCTAGCTCGTTGCCTCCAAGTTGACATGAGCTAACTAAACGAAACAGGACGAATGGCTGTATAATAGAACTTCAAGCGACTGGTGTACTACCGTGTTCGCAAACTGTATGGCTGGAAGGGACGAGGTGGCTGTGGTGCCTCGCCCAGGTCGGCTAATTTCATTTATGGCCACTACATTAGCCAACTAGCGCTGTCAAATTAGCATGCTA
>CAAKHB010007773.1:0-10083 GCA_901007665.1 Aeoliscus strigatus
CTATCACTAGTGTCTCTAAACCATACATCATAGCTGGTCTAACCACAGTCCTGTAAACCTTTCCCTTCACCTTAGCTGAAACTCTTCTATCACAAATCACTCCTGACACTTTTCTCCAGCTGTTCCACCCTGCCTGCACCCTATTCTTCACTTCTCTTCCACAGTCTCCACTACTCTGCACTGTTGATCCTAAGTACTTAAACTCCTGCACCTTCACCACCTCTGCTCCCTGTAACCTCACTTTTCCACTGGTCTCCCTTTCATTTATGCACATATACTCTGTCTTGCTACGACTGACCTTCATTCCTCTTCTCTCTAGAGCAAACCTCCACCTTTCTAGGTTCTCTTCCAACTGCTGCCTACTCTCACTACAGATCACAATGTCATCTGCAAACATCATAGTCCAGGGAGACTCCTGTCTGACCTCATCTGTCAACCTATCCATAACCAAAGCAAACAAGAAGGGGCTCAGGGCCGATCCTTGATGCAGTCCTACCTCTACCTTGAAGTCTTCTGTTCTTCCAACAGCACACCTCACCACTGTTCTACTACCTTCATACATGTCCTGCACCAAGCGAACATACTTCTCTGCCACTCCTGACTTCCTCATACAAAACCACAATTCCTCTCTTGGCACCCTGTCATATGCCTTCTCTAAATCTACAAAAACACAATGCAGCTCCTTCCTACCTTCTCTGTACTTCTCCATCAGCATCCTCAGTGCAAATATTGCATCTGTGGTGCTCTTTCTAGGCATGAAACCATACTGCTGTTCACAAATCTCCACTTCCTGTCTCAACCTGGCTTCAACTACTCTTTCCCAAACCTTCATGGTATGGCTCATCAACTTTATCCCTCTGTAGTTACTACAACTCTGTACATCACCCTATGGCTTTCAACATCTGGCTATAAAATGTGTGTGACCAAGTAGTCCTCCTGAGTCACTCTATTTATGCTGCAGCTGGGTGTGCCGAGGTGAAAGGAAGCGAGATGGGAAAGCTTGAAAACTGAAGGAAGTACACTGAACAAAAACATAAACACAACACTTGTTTTTGCTCCCATTTTCATGAGCTGAGCTCAAAGATTTATTCTATGTACACAAAGGTCCATTTCTCTCAAACATTGCTCACAAATCTGTGTAATCTGTGTTAGTGAGCACTTGTCCTTTGCTGAGATCATCCATCCACCTCAAAGATGTGGTATATCAAGATGCTGACTGGACAGATTGTTCCACAGGTGTGTCGTAGGCTGGCCACACTAAAAGACCGCTCCAAAATGTGCAGTTTATCACACAGCACAATGCCACAGGTGTCACATGTTTTGAGGGAGTGTTCACTTGCCATGCTGACTGCAGGAATGTCCACCACAGCTGTTCCCTGTGAATTGAATGCTCATTTCTCAACCATAAGCTGTTTCATGCAGTACATCCATCCTGGCCTCACAACCTCAGACCATGTGTAACCACACCAGCCCAGGACCTCCACATCCCGCGTCCCCATTGGTGTATGCACCTGACTGCAGTTCTCATCGTAACCGATGATCGATCAATTCAATGGCGCCTGGCAGTTTGAAGAGGTGTTCTTCACAGATGAGTCCCAGCACAGGCAGATGGCACACGGTGTGTCTGGTGAGCGGTATGCTGATGTCAGCATTGAATGTGTTTGGAATGCTCTGGATGGGAGTATACTGACTGCTTTTTCTGACCCCGCCAGACCCAGTAAAACTGTTTTAGAGTGGCCTTTTAGTGTGGCCAGTTTAAGACACAGCTGTGCATTAACCCTGCAGTCCAATCAGCATATTGATATGTCACACCTGTGAGGTGGATGGATGATCTTAGCAAAGGAGAAGTGCTCACTAACACGGATTAGACAGATTTGTGAACAGAATTTGAGAGAAATGGGCCTTCTATGTTCACAGAAAAAGTGTTGGATCTTTGAATTCAGCTCACGAAAAATGAGTGTTTCTATTTTTGCTCAATGTAGACTTCAGTGACATATAGGCATGACCTTACATGATCTGACCTTACATGACCTGAATGTCCGATTTGCTTTTGACAGTGTGAAAAGCACAAGTCGCACTGAATCTGACATTTTAAAATCCGATTCAGGCCACTTTCAAATGTGGTACTGAATGGGATACATATCTGATTTTTTGAATGCAACCGCAGTCTGAACAGCCAGGTCGCATCAAATGCGACTTTCACGTCATCCTCACACATTGTGTTGTTTTGTAAATGAAAGACCCGCAGGCTGTGGCGTGAGAGAGAGCGGGAGACGCGCAGACAAATGTAATGAAATGTATTTCTTCCTTCGTGAAACCCGTGACATGAAACGTTAGACTAGTGGTTGCCATGCTCGTTGTCATGTTCACTTATGAAGACAACGGTGTGTGTGTGTGATGTCATTGAAGAACAACTGCGCATGCACTTCAGGAGCCTGAGCATCTCACACAGCAGTCCGTGGACAGGCCACATTTAAGATGTAATGTGAACAGCCAAACAAAAAAATCGGATTTAAGCAATAAATCGGAATTGGGCATTAACACCTGCAGTGTGACCGTAGTAGTAGTATGATATGAGTAGTATCCGTTCATTTTCTGCCTTTGTAAAGTCTAATTCTTTTGTATTTAGAGGCTCTACGAGCTTGTCACTCAAAGGGAGTGTTTCTTACAGATAATGGGTGCATTAAGCAGCTGTGACTGAGCTCTGAGCACGTTAGACTAACCACTAGCTGAGCATTCACACTGTGTCCATAGCAACCCCCAAATCGAGAAGAACACTTCAGTCACTTGGTACCGTAAATTAGAAATTGTTACTACGACGATGAAAAGTGGCTACGGAGGATTTTTGATCTTGTTGCTCAGGACGACGATGTCACAGTTGGTTTGGCTCAAACTGATCAACTCCCGCTCCGAGCAGCTCACTCTGAGTGGACGTGTGAAACCCATTCAGTGCATTTTTCGCTCTGAGTGTAACTGACCTTCTCACACACTTCAAATAATCCAGTTGATGGAGAACAGATTGGAGCCATGGACACTGCACAGGTGTTCCTTATGATGGGGTCAGTGACAAACAACAGGCATGTTCTGCCAGCGAGCATGAGAGGTTTATCTCAGCAGTTCTGCACCACAGCTTGCAGAGCAAAGGGCCCACCGATTCAGGATTCAGGATGAGAACATCCTTTTTAATCGCTGGCTCATATGAAACATATTTCTGCTTTTAATTTAGTGTTTTTTGAGTTCAGGTATTGTGTGGTAATGAGATGCAGACCACTGAATTCAGTAGCAGATTTAACTTGAAAATGTAAATCACTTCAGTGTGCTGAGAAAACTGTCTAGCCAGTTAAAGCAATGGATTGGTCTATTTTGGAGTAAGAACTGAGAAAGATGAAGATAGGGAGTCAGAGGATGAAGTGGTGAGGATGGATTTGTTGATTAAAATCTGAAGGATGACATGCTATTTTTTGCCTCTTGTGTCATAAATATCACATGTTGAGTGAGTGAGTGAGTGAGTGAGTGAGTGAGTGAGTGAGTGAGTGAGTGAGTGAGTGAGTGAGTGAGTGCATGCATCACTCAGACGACATAAACCTGTCTCACTGGCTCAGCTGTCTTGTCTTTGGGCTGACATACACGGTAGCTGGAGCAAGACAAGAGACAGATGTCCCCAGTCTGTGTCTTCCATGTGAGCTAGTGGTTGTCTGCTTTCTCGCAGATGTGCTTCAATTCCATGGGAGATTTTAAGAAATGTCCATGTTTGTTTGTTTTCTGGTCTCTGGAATATTGTGTTCATCTGTTCTCATTTCAATATCCTATTTCATCATGTAAAAAAAAAACAAAACAAAGATATGATTTGTTGATGATATTTTCACTGTTTGGCAGACATCCCAGGATGCACATCAAAACTGGCCTAGTGGACGCTCACCTCTACTGTCTGAAAAAAGCAGTGGTGGACTTTCTTACCGACAACAAGTGAGTCATTTCCTTGTTTTTAATGGAGAAGCACATATTTGAACAATAACCTATCCTGAATTTGAAGCCTTCATTTACAGGGTGCCAACATCATGCCAACATGAAGCCCATGCATAGACACTCCACCAACATTGACCCAGAGCTAATCTGTAGCAAATGTTATACAGGCTTACGTGGTGTGTAAGACTTTGAACTCCCCAGTTAGCAGGGTAGTCCTGCAAGGTGTTAATATGTTTTACGATGTGTCACCGAGGCAGGCTGTTAGGCCTTTAGACTCTACAGCGGCCAGCCAGGCTTCATGCAAAACAAAGAGCCCAAGATATGTCACAACTGACCACGCTCACCCATCATGGATTATTTAGACAAATATGTTGACTGTGTTATGATGTGAATAATTTCAGTCTGTCTGACTAAAATACCAAACTACCATGAGCCCTTACATGAAGGCAGGGGCATCTCTGTAGCACTAACATATTTAACAATAATGTCTTTCATTTTACCAAAGAGCAAACCCCGGAGAGATGGAAATACAGCTGAACAAGTTGAGAAACTAACAGGAGGCGACCGAACAGTCCAATCACAGCTGCAGCCTGCTGGGAGGTGCATGTGCACATCAATTCAACACTAAAGTCTAAACTAGGCTACAAACAGGAAACGCCGTCACATGCTCACCTCATATGGATCATTTGTCGTCTTCTGCTTATTCCGGTTACGGGTCACGGGTGTGGCGAACGGCGGGGTACGGACAAGTTAGATTGACCAGTTAACCTCAGCATGCTTTTGGAGGTGGGACGAAGCCAGAGAATCTGGAGAGAACCAGCGCAGACATGGGGAGAGCATGCAAACATAGAAAAAGCCCGGGCCAGGAAGCAAACTGAGAACCTTCCTGGTATACAGCTACCTGGCCCTACAGCTGGGATCAGTTCCACCATGACCTACAACCGGAATAAGCAGAAGATGATGAATGAATGAATTACATTAACTGAGCCACAGTTTGTCAGTTGGTAACTCTTTATCTATTCATTCTCAGGTGTGGTTGTACAAAATCTCTGTCTCGGCTGCATCAACAACACAATGTGGCAGCAACCTGTATCTGTGTGTTATCTTAACTTCATTTTCAAACAGAAGAGCTGCTGTGTCATCCCATCTTTAGAGAAGATGGTTATAAAGATTGAGTAATATTTTGAGGTAATGTGATTCCCAGGACCATGAAAACAGCAGCTCCTGGAAAGTTTGGATACTTTACAACAAAGCTTGTTGTCTACTTTACTGTAGCCACTGGAAACAGCAGTGGAGGAGCCTGTCCTTGGACCACTTGGCCAGTCAACACATTAGTACAACATGCAGCGCAGTGGACAAGTGTGTCATTCATTTGGAATACTTCATGTGACAGCTTTGAACATCTGTTCCACTGAGATCCATGTACCTTCCACATTACACCCACTGACAGTTCCAATAATGTGCCCATGTCTGTGTATTGTCTGTACTGTAAGGACATCCTGGTACTTCATACCAGTGCAGTTTGCTCCTGTCATTCTTCCTTTCTCATCCCAGCTCTTTGTGGCTGAAGGAGTAGGAGGCAGAGTAACTGCTGTTTTTCTTTTGTCATTCAAATTCTAATCTGCCTTTGAAACAAAGTATGAGTGGACAACGTGAAGGGTAGTGTGGGGTGCTGGAGACCAACTCTCAGGGAAAAAGAAACTAAGTGGAAATGATCTCCACGCAGAGAAACTTGAAAGCATAATCTTATCTATCTGCATTTCAAAGCTGCCATTAGGAAGTTATTTTAAAAACAGATTATGCATCAACTAGTTGGCTTGTTTAATTAGTTTTTTTTTTTTTTAATACAAGAATACATACATTACTCCTGAATTTTCATGCCACCTAAATGACCATTAGCCCATATAAATAAAAAATAAATTAAAGATCCTCTTTTTTACATGTAAACGTTTCCAATGTTTTAATTCAGTTTCTCACTAACCCTGAAATGGTTATCCTCAAACTTTTCACCAAACCTGTTTCTCCTTTCATTCAATGTTGCTTGTATTTGAATGCAAGAAAGAAAAAAAACATTGTTTGACAAAAAAGAGTAGCAACAGTTCATGTAGCAACAGAATCTGTCTGATACTTTTGGAGTAATTCTGCATGAAGTTTTTATTTGATGTGGACTGACTGCATAGAGGGATAAAAGGGCGTGTCTTGCTCTGTAAGGTGAAGAGACTGAAAAACTCAGGTAGTACATCCACAGTATTTATTCATTTCCTGTCTTTCCCTGTTCAGATAAGGGACAGTTACAGATGAGACTGTTGTGGGATTTACTTTAGAGCATGTCACCTGATTGCATTTTCCTTTTTATTCACCACAGCTCCATCTCATCAATCCACGGAGAGCTAGTGCCCTTTCTGGTGCGCAAGCAGTTTTCCAAACCAGTTGTCAGTCAGAAAATGAAAGATGACGCAGATGATCAGAGTCAGAAAAAGACAGAGATCTCCACAAACCAGGGTAAGTGACACTGCCTACATGTCGGAGTTAGAAAACCTTGGCTCATTACATCAACATCAGCTGCTGCTCTCTGCCTAGAGCTCTTCTTCTCTTCACGAGACGAGCTCCTCCAGCTGGCTCAGGAGCGCTCCTGTTGGAACGACCATCACGGGGATATGAGCGAGGCTTACCACGGAGGAAAGCTTCGATGCTATGTTCACATCATGGACCAGGGCCTTTGTTACCGTGTCAACACTCTAGCTGCCTACATAGAAGCAAACCGGCTGGTGAGTCCTACAGAGTCTCCTGAATCTAGAGTGTTTGGCTAAGACCAAATTGTCATTTGGTTTTGTATACTTCTGCTCAAAGTTTTTTCCAATGAGCTTTAATGTTCCTGTGTTTGTCTTATCAGGCTCCAAAGCTGTTTGAGGAGCCAGCCGTCCATCCTTCAGCTGTCATCTCTGAGAGATGTCAGGTACGTGTCATCCACTGGTACCAGAAGTCAGTCCACTGCTCAGATTCATTGAAACAGCTTCCTCACATCTCTTAAACAAGCTCAAATATGTGTGTATGTCTTTGTAACATTTTTGTTTGTGCATTTTCCCTCAGATGGGTTCAGACAGTATCATAGGAGCCCTGTGCCAGGTAGCAGATAAGACTTCAATAAAGAGGTCCACCATCGGAAGCTCCACCACTGTAAAAGAGAAAGTCAAAATCACCAACACCATTATCATGCATGGGGTCACCATCGAGGAAGGGTGAGAACACACTCTGAAGTGCTTTAGCCTGTGAAAGAGCTTCACCTTCTGGGCATGTTAAAGAATGAACCTCAGTGTTTGTCCCTACATGCAAAGGATGGAGGAAAAAAACCCAATGAATCCCTTCAATTCAGACATAATCCTATTTTGGAGTAATTACTATTTACAAAAACGTCAAACGCTGAGATAGGTCACTCGGTTCCTCTACCTGTTGTGAAGAAGGGGAAAACATCCAACTGCTGGGAGACGGAGAAAATGTCTATAAAGTTTTACTTCACATCCAAGTTGTGGTTCGTTCATCTTCCCCGTTGCTCCGGTTACGGGTCTCAGTTGTGCTGGAGCCGATCCCAGTTGTCGACGGGTGAACGTCGGGGTTTAACCTGGACGACCATTCACACTCACTTTCACACCTACGGGTGCATGAACATGCCACACAGTTTCATGCTTGCCCCTGAAGCTGCTGTCATTACGGTAATGATTTGTCAGCTTATGTCAACAGAGTGAATGGCAGCTGTTGTCAGCTTTCATCCACCTTTTTCTCCTTCACACCAGGTAGAGGAACAGAGTGACACGTCTCAGCTCGAACTGTACTGATGAGAGAAGAGTGGCGTAATCACGGTACTCCAAAGTATGCTAGCATGAAAGATACCGTCAGTGTTAATGGGTTAATTTAAAAAAAAAAAAACACATTATCCTTTCACGCTGACTGAATACATCAGAATGTGACAACCAAATGTCATCCAGAGGCTGCTATATGCTAATGTGTGTGTGCGTGTGTTCATGGCAGGTTCTGGTCTCTGTGGCGTCAAACAAGGTCCTTTAGTTAACAGTCTATTGGTGTGCAATCAGCTGGAGCACACAACTCTTGATATTTCATTTGAACATTATCTCCTTTTCAATAAGTACACTCCCGCCTGTTTTGAATTCATGCATCTCAGTGAATCTTTGAAAGACGGTCCAGACTGGAAAACACTCTGAAATGAGTCATGTTATGAATCATCTGATTCAACATCACCTTCCATTTCTCAATATTCACCAATTAAATCTTTCTTTGGTATATTTACATTGAACCATACAAGTCGAATGTACCATCATAAATGTGGAGGTTTATCCATCTCTTACTGTTCTTACATGTTGGGATTGTTGATGATGATTGTTACTCAGGTGATTATTAAAGGGGAAAGTAATGGAAAGATATGTTGGTTGCAATGGGAAAGTGGTCCAGTGACAATAAATAGAACTCCTTCACCCTCAGGAACGTCAGTGCAGTAAAACGTAATAAATAACACAAACAGTTCTAGGAATGAAAACCATTTTGATTTGAATAATGTTGGAGTCCATGTCCCTAAAACGCCTTCTGGTGTTAAATGGACTCTTGATTTTGTTATCGCAGCTCTGGGCCAAACCTTCACCGGCAGATGAAAGAACAAAGTTTGAGTTGAGAGGAGGCAAAAAACGACTTGCATGAAACTAACGCTCTCAAACATGATTGGTCAGGGGTGTTAGGATTACAAAGACCAACCAGAACACCTGGATTAGTCCTGGTTTTGTATCCATAAGCAGGAACTGTTCCTTGACATTAGGGTTTCCAAAGTCCTTTGCGCATTAACAGGAATTTACAAAAATGAAGGTCGGTTCCGAACAGGGATGTTAACTATAATTGGGGAAATACGTATATTTTAGCATCATCTTGACTAAAACCATCAGCTCTGATGCACATCCACATCACATACACACTGCATCCACATGCAGGTGGGGCTGCATACACACCCCCACCTGCACTGTGGTTTCTCCTTCACATTGAACCCTGGACGACTGAGGCCACATGTTTGAGCCCATGGACGGCAGGAAGTGATTTTATATGTGTGCCCTTTATGTTGACCTTGCAAATATCATGTGAAAATACGATAAAGAATAGCTATATAGATAGATAGCTGGTAAGCTAGATGTGAAGTGCTACCATTGAAATAGCAGTATTTCATTGACCATTAACTGCATCTGTTCAAAAGTTTACAAGCTTAAGCTTCCATGGAAAGTCTCTGGACATTTTCCGGAGATTTTCCCTTTTGCAACCCCACTCGATACTTATCATGGATAACTTTGAAAGGGCAAAGAAGACCCGGTGTAGCTCATTTCACGGTCTGATTAGTGGGGCCTGATGATCAGCCAGTGGTTGGAATGGTCAGACCTAGATCCTTTGTGGGGATGTTAAAGGAAGTAGCTACTGTCGATTGAAACCTTGGTGGAACAAGACTCATCTTGGCCTCAAGTTCGGATCTTAATGCACTCATTCAGAATCTCCTTTTATTTTTTTTGTCAATTTCTTACTCGTCCCGCTCATTTCTTTCCATCAAGGTCTCAACACCATCTCTCTCTTCCCTTCTTAAGCCTTTCAGGCTCCCCGGGCAGCCAGTAGGGGACAATCATCATGACCATGTAGACGAATGCACAAAAGCATGAAAGAACGAAAGAGATGGGAGAAGGGAAGAATGAAGCTGGGGGAAAGCAAGCAGGCAAGCTAGCACGCACGAAAGAAATTGCAATTCTTTCTGTCCTTTCTTCAAGGACATAAGAAGGAAGGTAAAGGAAGGAAAGAAAGAGCCAGTATGAGGGGATTAGCAGACCCCGGCCATGTCGCAGAAACCTCTTGCATTTCTGGTTTCTTTGTTTGGATCTGGCCAGAGCTTGTTGACAAAGCACTGCATGTTTGGGAAGGGGGATACTAGGGGTCAACCTTCTACGGGGGTTGGCACAGGCGATGGGGGTTGTGTGTGTGTGTGTGTGTGTGTGTGTGTGTGTGTGTGTGTGTGTGTGTGTGTGTGTGTGTGTGTGTGTGTGTGTGTGTGTGTGTGTGTGTGTGTGTGTGTGTGTGAGAGAG
>CAAKHB010007773.1:21245-41373 GCA_901007665.1 Aeoliscus strigatus
TTCCAAACAGCAGGGCCACCGGGAGTCGTGTTCAGAGCCAGTGAGGCAGGCAGGCTTGCAGCAAACTGTGCGTGTGCGGGTGCTCGTCTGTGCGGGGTTTACTGAAAGAGTTCCTCTCTCCCTCCTCCCCCCTCCCCCCTCTCCTCCTCCTCCTCCTCCCACCCAGCAGCAGCCTGGGTGGTCCCCTCCCTCTCCACTTTGGTGAGCTGTTGCTTAGCAGCTAATAATAGGCGATGTTTGCAAAGTAATTTGCCTCTTCCTTGGCCAATGGGAGCCGGAGCACTTTTCCATCAAACCTCCCTTTTCAGGATTTGCCGAGAGTCGAGCTCCTCCAAATGTTACCGCTACGGGACCGGAGGTAGACCGGACACGGACGCTCACACATCCATTCCCATCAACTCTGTGGACGAATGAAGACTGAAGGATCGATACGGATTTCGGCGCATAATGTTGGGATGGAGTTTCGAGACTTGTTTGGCTCCAGAGGAGAGTAGACCGTGTTCTTCCACCGTGTCGGTGCTGGATGTGGGATTACTGTCTTCCTTTCTGAACTCGCACCGATCCTCCGTCGCCTCGCTGCTGCTCCGTCCCCCCTCGTCGGACTATGGCCTCGGATCGCGGGGTCCCGGGGGCCGGCGTCTTTGGAGACTTACCCCCGAGCTACACGCGCTCCCAGCCGCCGGCGAACCCAGACGTGCTCCGGAGACCCAGCTACTGCCACGCCGCGTTCGCACTTAAACAGATATCCAAGGTGAACACGCAGAGCGGATGTGTAACGGTGAAACACGCACCGGGACCCGGGGACGAGCACACGTAGGGTGCCACAGTGTCATCAATAAAAACACGGGTCACTTTCACAGAGTCACAGGTTTCCTCTGGCAGCTTGACTGTCCGACTGAACTCCTTTTAAAAGTCAGTGTGAGGAAGTGAGGTTCCGTTGTGCGTGTTTTTGGTTTTGGCCCGGCTGCGCAGCGCGCACTGGCTCGGAGTGTGTTTAGAAATGCGGTGGGTCCTGTCGAGGAATTCACTGATTGCCTGTGATGTGGACGTCCAGCAGCAGAGCAGTGTTCCAACCAGGCTTCCAGTCCCTGTGTCTCCCTGTTCTGTCTAGATCTTTGTAGGTGCATGAGGGTTTGTTGTGACAGCGCAGAGGGAGATCCTGTGAAACCAAGGATTCATTTGAAGAAATGCAAACTGTGATACGTTGTGCTCCCATTCAGCAGTAACACTGTGTAACACTGTCCTTTTCTCGCCTTCCCTACTTTCGATCCAGGGGAAGGCGGTAGGTCAGAAGGCTCCTCTGTGGATCCGGGCGAGGTTCCAGGCCCTCCTGTTCTCTCTGGGCTGCCACATCCAGAGCCACTGTGGGAAGGTCCTCTTTATTGGACTCTTAGTATTTGGGGCTCTTTCTGTTGGACTCAGAGTTGCGGCCATCGAAACGGACATCGAACAGCTATGGGTGGAAGGTAAGTGTGTCTCTTCTTTCAGGTGGTGTCTGTGTGTGTGTGTGTGTGTGTGTGTGTGTGTGTGTGTGTGTGTGTGTGTGTGTGTGAAGCAGCATAACAAATCCATGAACAACTAGTCCAGTTTTACCGACACACAAATCAACATCGGGATTTCTGCGTTCAGGTTTGGGCTCATTATGTTTGGCTGACATCGATCCACCTTTAGCCCTGACCTTGTTCCTCCGTGTGGAACGTGAGTTTGAATGACAACACCGGTGGGGCGTTGGTGTCACCTCGGTGCCAGTGGAGGGTTCTAGGTGTTCACACACAGACAGAGGTGGAGCTGCTTTGAACAACTACTTCTTTCATGTCTTACGAAATGAAACTTTTCACGCCTTGAGTGCAATTCTCTCGTCTTCAGACGTAGGTTGTGTTTCTTGTTTTGGTTCTCAGAGAATCCCATTTTCTCTGTGAGACCTCAAACACACCTCTACTTTTTGCATGTCCTCCTCAGACAGTCAAACCCAAAGAAAACAAATGCCAGTGTTCTCTTTGCCTTTGACTGTTTGTGACACTTCTGACTCAGGAATCCTCCTTTTCCATGCTCCTGTGTGTCTTAGGTTGAGGCTATCTATGCGTTTTCAGAGGCAGAAGCAGCTTTATTTGGTTTTTCACACTGGCCAAATTCCTTTTAAACCCCCAGGCTTTCAGTGCAGGGGCTGATCCCCACAGCAGATGGACTGTGTGAATGGTTAGCCATCTTTGAGGGCTCTGACCCCTCCCCCCTCACCTCCTTGTGTGGTCTCTAACTATTCTTGGATTCCATTCAACAAGAGGCAGGCAGGCAGGCAGGCACCACCCCACCCCCTCCTCACAAGAAGAAAAAATATAAGTGAATGCAGTTGAAGTTTACCCACCTGTTTTGCACACTCTAAAAGCACCACGGCAGTTGGTGAATATAAACAGAGAGGGGCTTTTAAGCCCACCGTCGTCAGTGGAGGACAGGGACACACGTGTGGAGGCGTCGGACGAGTCACACACTCTTCGTGTCACAAGAGACATTTGGAGGCTGGAGACAGACTTAAAAGACGTGGGGCCCAATTGGAAATGTGCAGTCTGTGATTTCAAAAAGAGAGAAGGCTAAAGCCAAAACATGCGTCCAGATATCACACATCCCAGTCTGCGTTTCCTTTGGGTTCATGCAGGACAGTGTACGATGGGTCGGCTCCTGAGCTCTTTGGCAGGAGATGTTTATATGTTTGTGTGAGAAAAGAAATGCTGCACCTTTAAGAGGCCGAGGCCATGTTTCTAAAGTTTCTGCCTGCCTTGTCTCCACCAATAGCCCATTGACAAAGCTGCTAGGGCCTCAATGGAGAGTAAAGTGGTTTGGTAACAAGGAGAGGTTAGTTCTCTCTCTCTCTCATACACACACATACACACAAAACAGGGTACCGCACACACAGAAGAGCAGAACACAAAAGGGAGGAAAGATATGCTCAGTATCAAGCCTCAGAATTGTTGAAACAGTTCATTTGTGAAAAGCTGCATCCTTGTGTTTCCAGATTGTGTGTGAGCCTCTGTCCTAACAATACCCATGCACACACGTACACACACTTGTCGTCTTTGCCACCTCCGCTGCGTGTGTTTCCTGACTGAGTGTCTGTTTTTCTGCCTGTGCCTTGTGTGTGTCTGTTTGTATTTCTACCTGTTCTTCTACCCGCTCTGTCAAGTCAGGCCACTAGGACGTGCCTAATTGCTTCCTCTGTCCTTCAGGACTGCGAAGCAGAGCATAGCGATGTATTTTAGAAAGGGTAGACAGACAGAAGGAGAGGATTGGAGGTCAGTGAAGTTTGTTTCCTGGCTGGAGACCTGTGATCCTGAGCAAACCGGCATCTTGTCTTTACCTGGATCACGTCAATTTATAAGATGAACCGGTGACTAAAAGCCGCCCCAGCAGGCTTTTTGGTCTGACTATGACTAAATAGTCTGATTGAATTGTTTCTGTGCAAAAACAGCAAACATTTGTTGTGAAAAAGCCTCGAGTTCCTCTCCAAAGAACAGAGCAAGCTGTTTGCAACAGGAGAGAGCGACAGGAATGACGCTTTTCCTGACTTGCTCATCAGCATCAGCTATTACTCACTTGTATCACCTCCTCCCCTCTTATGTGGAAAGTTGGTTTTGAGCTGTGCAACGTGTGACCCAGTCTGTTGTCCACAGGCAGAAAGGACAGGTCGTGGAATACGAGGTGTGGGACGAAGAGTGTGATGAGAGTAGATGCTGGATCGTTTGGCTTTCATTTTCACTTAGATCATCCTGCGTAGCAGAGTTTGGGTGCTCAGCGTAGTCGAAGTGCTACGTGAAGTCTGGATGAGACAAAACACTTCTTAGTTTGCACAAATGAGCAAATGCACATGTCGGCGTTTTGGTGTTTGGAGCAGTCGCTCTCAACAAACCTCAGAGTGGCACAGCAGGTAAATGCTATAATTCATGGGAGCGCACACAGCGTCCCAGTTCAGACAGAGAAAGAGAGCTCTATCAGGCATTATTGGGGGTGAATAGTGTGCAGTGGTGCCCCAGCTAGATAAATAAACTCCCAGTGCTCAGGACCTCACTGGTCGAGAGAACAAACAAGACCAGAGTCAACCTGGGTCACTTCGAAATGCCCCCCCCCCCATCCTTCAATCCGAGTCTGCTTCATTCCATCGGCTTTCTCAGCACTCCCCCCCAAACACAAAACACACACACACTCTGAGTAGTCACACTAGGAGGAACAACCCCCCCAACAACAGACGTCACAGACGTCATCAGAAAATTCACTTTTTTTCCCTATTACAATTAATAGACTTTATTTTTTTATTTTTAAACCTTTTAAATCTTCATTTAATTATGATGCATTGTTTCAATGCATACAACACTTATTGAACGTATATAAACGACATCTTGAAAACTAGCAAACCTTTTCCTGCGTGTGTGGACGATTGAAAAGGCAAAAAACTAATAATCATTATCCACTAGAAGGTTAAATGCATTCATATACAACAGGTTTTTGTAGACAAGTATTGATCAGGGTGATAAAATAGAGGTGTCAGAAGCTGGCGTAGTGATACAGATGGTGTTATTGGGTAAATTCAGATTTTTGATTGGGTGCAACACGTCACATTAAATTGATGTGCAGTTGCACAGGCATTTCTCATCTGTACTCAGTGACAGCGATGTTGACAGTAAGTCCTGTTACTTGGGAGCCAGTGCTGCTTCAGAGGGGTCTGGACTGTCAGACGTAACACTGAATGCAGGGTTTGGAGGAAAGCTGCAGACTCAATCAGTCCAGCCTTTGTCTTTGGTCTGCACAGAATAAAGCAGCACCAGTCACCTTCCAGTTTGCACTGTTTGCCTCCGTCTTTAAACCATGAAAGTATAAAAAGTAAAGAGAGGGACACTGAGAGAGACTGAACATTTTCTGGGTACTTGGAGGGAAAAAAAGAAATGGTTCCTGGGCTCAATAAATTCATTTCTCGTGTGAATGAGACCAGCAACGTGGAAAAATTTTGCCTTTCAGGCCAGGATGAATGTATGTTTCAAGCACACATTAAGCAGTATTAGCAGTCAGTGGAGTGTCTAATGTGACTATTTTTCACTTTGGCCAACACTGGCCATGATTAGCATAATTAGCAGAGGCAAGCCTATACATATGGAAATAGAAAGCGCCTAAATGCCAGTGTTGTAGGAAATTTATGAGTGGTGGCAACACCACTGACACATCTGAATAGAGTGTAAGTGAAACTGATTTCTTGTGTTGTTTTCACTGTGTTTTGTTTCGTTTTAAGGTGTGATGTCAAGATGGTTATTTTTTTTCTTGCGGTGCACATTTTCTGAGATCCCCATATTGATCCAGCATCTGGTGTAATGCATCCATGCATCTTTGATGACTGATGAACATACACAGCCTGCCCATGAAGACAAAAGCACACACCAACACACTGTATTTCTATAGGTAAGACACCTTCTTTTCTTGCCCCCCAGCCTCACACTCCCACAGCCGACTCGCATTGTTTTACAGGCTGGGAAAGTTTTGGTCCATTTGCTTTTGTTGTGGAAAAAAAGGTTCCCTCTTTATTTTATTCTGCAGTTTGTTGGGAAACATCTGAATGAAAGTGAAGGGTTGAATGACAAAAGGGTGTGTCCATTCAGTCCAGAGCTGTACTAAATGACTGGATGAAGGACCAGCCCATCTGCTGGGGGCTGCCTGCTGTAGGCAATGCCATGGGGCAATGCTGGGAGAAGGACCCAAAGTGGGGCACAGTCCTGATTCTGGTGGGTCCAAATCGGCCAAAAAGACCAAAGGGTTTTTGTGATGTTGGGTGACAGGCCAAGTGAAGGAACTTCTCATTTGTTTCCTTTGCCTGAAATGGAAAGAAAGAAACTAGGCGGTGGGCCATTGTGGGTAAAACAGGTTGAGAGGAGAAATAAATGATGGATCCAGAGATAGTTGTCTTTTTTTACATTGGCGTAACTCTGAGGTCATCAATCTGTTCTTCACGTCATCCTCTACAAAGGAGAACAATGTTTTCATAAAACCCTGCCGAGGTCATGTCCAGTGCACCTGGTAGCAGGTAAAAGCATACATGTCACTTTCAGCCTTTGGCGTCTTCGGCCTTCCTCCTGAACAGCGTGGGGCCTTTCAGAGGCCCCTAATCCATCTAATCTACCACACTGAACTTTGAAGCTGCCCTGGTCTGACCTGGCATGGTCTGGAACTGGGACCGGGTCTGTAAAACATGACAATGGAATAGAATAGAACACAGTCCCAGCAGCCACAAATTTCACCAAAGATCCTCAGCTCTTGAGGATGGAGGTTTCAGGAGAAGAGGAAACGAATGGGTGTGTGAAAGACAGATTCCAGTGTTTACGCACGTTTATCCATGTGAATGAGATATCTGTCTGTCTGTCTGTCTGTCTGTCTGTCTGTCTGTCTATCTATTTGTGCCCACTGTGGACTTGTACATATTCTAAAAGCTGATTTAATAAAATAACCCGACACTGTTGTGTTAAAACCCTGGTTTCCTCACTCAAAAGCACTTTTTCCCAGGACGGAAAAATCCTGGGAACTGTCCCTTTAAGGCTGTAGAGACCAGGGGGAGTGCAAAGAGAGGGTAGGGGGAACTGAAAAAGAGTGAGAAAGACAGAGGCAGAACGGGGAAAGAGTGAGGAGAGAGCTAAAGACAGATCAGCAGAATGAAAGAAACGCAGGCCAGAAAAGGAGAAACATGTCCTCCTTCAGCAGAGAGCGGTGGACTGAGCCCACGAGCTACCAGGCTCCAAGTTGGGTGTTGGGGCCGGTCCAGGGGTTGAGGAGAGAAGGCGAGAAGGGGAAAGGGAAGCCTTGCTGCCTGGGTGGTCCAGATGGGAGGAACGAGACACAAATAGCTATAATTTACTTCAGGAGGCCTGTAATTACAGAGCCAGAGTCTGTGTGAGCCGCCCAGTTCCTGTTGGGATCAAAACCCCACACTGGAGAGGTTAACATACGAATTGTCAAAAAACGTTTAGTCAACGGGGTTCGCAAACGGAAGAGGCTCCATTTCTGTTGGCCTTTTTTGATCTGAAACCGGTGCTGCGGCAACACCGAGCAGCCCTGCGTAACTGAACATCTTGAGGCATATCTAAGAACATGTTGTCAAAGTGAACAGAAATGACTGATGACACATTTTGTAAAACATTTTGATGTATTTTATTCCATCCTCCAACAACACCAGTGAGTCTAAGTAGCGCAAATGGGGTGATTTCGTATTCCCAAAGCCCCTGCGGAGGGTATATAATTAATAAGTGAAGCAAAGAAACATTGGACGGCCTCTCCAAGGACTGGAGTTCGGACCTGATCTCACACTTTCACAGCATAGGCTGAGGAGTTTGTTTTTTCTATTCTCCCCATCAATTATACGAGCCTGCTCCAGGATGGGGGAGGTGCGGCAAACGTGAGGGGAAGAGAGAGATAGAAAGCAAGAGACAGCCTGAGAGAAAAGAAATGGGAGAAGAATAGATGCCAAAAGAGGTAAAGAGTGAAAGTCAAAGGACAGAATTGAAGGAGGAGGTAGAGTGTTTCCAAACTTCTTTCTCTGCCTGCGATATGTGTTGTGGGCCAGTGAGTGAGGCAGACGGCGTTCTGATCCAGCGCGGCATGCTTCATGTCCACTTGGCATAGGCTCAGATCCCCCCGGCTGGCAAACTCTTTTCAGGGCAACCTCCTGTAATTAGGGGGCTGGAGTCGACCGCAGCACACAGCTCTCTCTCTCCTCTGTTCATCACCCAGCCACCGCTGACCATATATTTACCTCCGTTCATTTCCTTCTCTCTGCGTTCATCTGCTCAGCGGCTTTTCACCCAAGCCCCTGTAAGTTCTCTCTCTCTGGTCTTACTGTGGTGTCTTTGGACAAAAAGTCGGTTCAGGCAGGTTGATGGCGCTTTGACATCAAAAATGGTCTTTGTCAAAAGATCTTCACGTACCCAGAGTGTTTCTCCCCATCTGTTATCCCACGGAGAGCGTTGAAGGCTTCTGGGGCATCAGAACCAGTTTTCCTAACTAACAGGGCACATCTGTTTCACAGAAGGAGCCAATGAGGAGCTGTATTACTCATTTCTCTTGGCCAGACGCTGGCTTGTGTGAAGTGCCTTCAAAACCAACACTGGTGAGGGCCAAGGGCGTTGGTCTATATATGTGTGTGTTCTTGCGCAAGCACGTGTGCCTATGTACACACACAGTACACTTTGTCATAGAATCCAAATGTGTTTGTATGTGTATCACTGGTGAAAATCAGTCCAGTTTCGCCATTCATTCAGGATTCCTTTTGTTTTTGCCTTTCAGCTGGCAGTCGGGTGAGCCAGGAGCTTCGCTACACCAGGGAGAAACAGGGCGAGGAGTCGGTGTTTACCTCACAGATGCTTATCCAGACCCCCAAAGAAGAGGGTACCAACATTCTTACCCAAGAGGCGTTGCTGGTTCACATGGAAGCGGCTCTGTCTGCCAGCAAGGTCCAAGTGTCGCTGTTTGGAAAGTAGGTGGAGAACGATTACACCAAGAGATGCAAAGAGAAATCATGGGATATTGGTTTCTTTGAACATTTTTTTTCTCTCTTACAGATCGTGGGATCTTAACAAAATCTGTTACAAATCAGGGGTCCCTCTTATAGAAAATGTCATGATTGAAAGGGTAAGTTCACCCCACGGGACGGAGGGCGTTTTGTTCACCTCAAACTCGATGGATACGATGTTGAATTATGTTCCCTGTCTGTTCCCAGATGATTGACAAGCTTTTCCCCTGTATGATAATCACCCCATTGGACTGCTTCTGGGACGGGGCCAAACTACAGGGAGGCTCCGCCTATTTACCGTAAGTTTACGAATATTTAACCCAAGTTGTATTGTATAACGTATTAACACATGTCCTCGAGAAGTTTGGCGCTCCCTCCGCTCTCAGTGCTTCCATCTGACTCGAGCTGCAGACTGGAGTTTTCAATGGAGACATACAGTCGGGCTTTCAGTCGTCTGTCAGTGGGTGCTGTGACTGACAGCGGTGGTCGGTAATAGAGTTCTTTTAGAGCCCAGAGAGGGATCGGAGGGAGGTGTCCTGACACAGAAATTCAAAGAGAGAGTGAGGGAGAGATACAGCCAATGAGGGAGGGATGGAGAGATGGCTGCTGCAGCAACTGGATGGAGGCTTGGTAGAACAGAGGGCGGGGAGGCAGGGGTGGCGGCGGTGGCAGGGGAGCCCTTTGGGTCAGACAATGGTAAGCATTCTTTCACTTTACGAGTGAGTGTCCATCAGTGCAGGGGCCCCAGAGAAGGGAGGGGGACCGGCTTTGTCAGCTCATGGCTAACACTTGGCATTCTCATGGTAATGCCTCGGGCTCCCAGCTCCCAAGTTGTCCAACAAATAAAATGGGCAGTATTCAAACCTCAAGTCCCCCGAGAAAGACAGAGAGAGGCTACAACGGTTAACAGTGGAGTTTAGGCGTATTTGTGCTTTGCGGATTCAATGCACTGCAACAAAGTTCTCTTGAGAAATGGAGTCCGTGAATGAGAGCACTTTTGCTTCCATGAAAGTGATATTTCAATTGAGTGTGTAGTTTAAAAGCGATTTTAGACCATATCTGCAAACATCCTATTTGTTTACATTTCTGTCAAGAGCGGACATTGTATGTTGCAAACACAAGTTTCCCATCCCGAGCATCTTGGCTTGTGTGAAAGCAGAGAAGGATGATTCCACATCTTTTAAGTATTCCTCTAAACCACAGAGTGCTCTACATCTGCTGTTATTTATCCATCATTGTTTCTTCTGGTTTATTTGATGCAGAGGAACAGGGATCATTACCCAGACCAGTGGACCTTGAGGAAGCCTACGCTTCGCCTCAGTCCTGGTTAGAGATCCAAAAAAAGTAGTTAGAGAGAGATATTGAGGATGAGGGAGAGAGTGTGAGGAAGGGAGAGTGAGAAAAACCTTGGGAGAACAGAGAGTAGCAATCTATGAAAAAGCCAAAGGGACCAAGCCTAGTTCACTTGAGCAAGAACTCGTCGATAAATGAGCAGCAAAGCTCCGAGCTGAGACGCTTTCACAGTCGTTTTCCTCCCCCTCTCTGCTGTGCACTGTGCATTGGTACATAGTCTCAGTCAAAATTGCACTTGAAATGTGGTTGAATTGAACGTCTGTTTTTCTGTGAACTAAACTGAGAATTTATCATTGTTCTTCAGTTTTAATAGCAGTATATAATGGGACGGAAAATCGCAAATAGCATCAAATGATCTTCTAGGTCCTCACATCCCGTACCTGTCCCTCGCCCCTCCCTCCTCCTTATCAAGATGTTTGGGAGGCAGAGGTAATTGTTATGACTGGGTGTAGGACATTGAGGAATGGAAGCGAGCAGGCAGCCACTGTGCCTTTTTCCATTGTGGCAGCGTGAAACAGGATAATAAACGCTATTTTATCGTGTATCACCCGCACAGCACAGCACACAGTAACAGTAAGAGATGAACAGGAAGGCAGAGCTGACGGGAACATTCCCTGAAGACGTTATTTCACCGGGTTTTCTTATGGTATGTCTTGTGGAATAGGATGATCATGATCATCGTGTGTTCACTCTGCAGGGGCATGCCTGATATCCAGTGGATGAACCTGGATCCAGTCAAGCTCATGGAGGAACTCAGTCAGTTCACATCACTGGAGGGATTTAAGGAGATGCTGGACAAAGCACAGGTGGGCACGGACGGAACACTGATGGACATTGTCTTGTATTCTCCACACACTGACATCTTTTCCATGGTGGGATTTTGCAGGTAGGCCATGCCTACATGAACAGACCTTGTCTAGATCCCTCAGACCCCGACTGCCCACTCAGCGCCCCCAACAAAGAGCAAGGGGAGGTAAGTAGAGCAGAAAAAATCTGTAGTTGTGAGGAAGTGGTCAAAAATGACACGTACCTAATCTGTGTCCCTCTGTTCCCTCTCATTCAGAGCCCTGACATTGCTGGGCGTCTCCAGGGTGGTTGCCATGGTTTTAGCTGGAAGTTCATGCACTGGCAGGAGGAGTTGATCCTGGGAGGGCGAGTGAAGAACAGCCAAGATACTCTCCTGAGGTGCGTCTGCACAAATTGGATGGAACAGTTAGGACATGTCTGAAAGCTTCAGGTTGACACACAGTATGTTAGGGACACGGCAACGTGGTCATGTCCTCGCCGCTGGCCGAGCAGGCGACCAGTCTGTCCATCGGTATCAGTTTGTGTGTAACCCCTAATAACCCAAAACACATGCTAGGAATGCCTCGGTCCCAGAGGGGATCAGTTTCCTGCATGACCCCGGTCCAGCATCGGCCAGCTAAAGATGACTTACAGCCACACGTGTAGTGTACGAAGGAAAAGCGGGCTAGAGGAAAACGGCAAAGAATGTCTGAATTCCCACGGAGCCTCTCAGGGAGATGTTCCCTAGATATTTTTTTTTCCAATTGACTTTGACTGGATTTAAAGCAGAGCCAATAGACATGGAGTGACAGCAGTGGGTCAGAGCCCAGCACACACTCGAATGAAAGAGGATTCCCGGCCCATCTGTAACAGCCACTCTGACTCTCCGAGGTGATTGAAGATCCTTTCTTTCGCATTTCTCATCTGTGCTTGTGCCAAGAAAACCTCAGGACATCTGGGACGGCAGCCTACTCGCTAACAGACAGAGCAGATAACACCTGCTTTCAGCTGTTTACACTGGCAGCCGACAAGTCAGAGAAGAAATGACACCTCGCTTTCTCAGCAGAGAGCTCCTGTGTGGTTCAGACAAAGAATGTCAAAACGCCCTGACTAGAAGATTACGTTCACATGAAGTCAGCCCATCACATCATCATCCTGAGATGAAAGTGTGTGTGCGTTTTGTAGTGCGGAGGCGCTCCAGACCATGTTCCTGTTGATGAGTCCAAAGCAGCTCTATGAGCACTTCAAGGACGACTACGAGATCCATGACATCAACTGGAGCCAGGAGAAAGCCACAGCCATCCTGGAGTCCTGGCAGAGGAAGTTTGTGGAGGTATACACACACACAACACACACACACACACACACACACACACACACACGCACACACACACACACAAACAAACAAACACATATACACACAAACAAACAAACACACACATACACAACACACATGCACATACACACACACGCACAAACACACACACATACACGCTTGCGTACACACGATAGTGATTTGCTTTATAAAGAGGCTGAAGACTGATGGAATTCAGGCAATTGTATATCGGTGTGTGTGTGTGTGTGTGTGTGTGTGTGTGTGTGGCAGGCCAGCCATCTTTCTTTGTCAGAGTCCTGGTTATAGGAAGCTTTTGCATTTCAAAGGTGTCTCTGTGGTAGGGGCGTACCGGGGTGTGTGGAGGTGGACACAGTGTGGTTCATTGCAGATGGAGTTTGTTCATGTGCTCATGTCGGTCCATCATGTACAGGTGGTCCACCACAGTGTCCCAGAGAACTCCAGCCAGTCCATCCACGCCTTCTCCACCACCACTCTCAACGACATCATGAAGTCCTTCTCCGATGTTAGCGTCATCCGGGTGGCTGGAGGCTACTTGCTCATGGTGAGACGTGTCAGCCGTGTTTGAGATGAATGCGAACGCTGTGGTTGTCGTTAACACTGAATGTGTCTCCCCAGCTGGCCTATGCCTGTGTGACCATGTTGAGGTGGGACTGTGCTAAGTCTCAGGGGGCTGTGGGGCTGGCGGGGGTTCTTCTAGTGGCCCTGTCAGTGGCTGCGGGACTGGGACTGTGCTCCCTGCTGGGACTGTCGTTCAATGCCGCCACCACTCAGGTAGGACCGGACACAAGTTTACATAGATGAATGGATGGATATCTCACAATAGATAATAGATCATCTCCTCCCTCATCTCAGTCAACACAGACTGAAACCAGTAGTTGTTCCACTGACCAGCACGCATTGTTTTCACATTCAACTAGACCCACTGTCATTATTGAAACATTTGTCATCATTGATTTCAGTCATTGGAGATCAATGATTTTAGAAGATGTTGCATTCAGTCCATGTTCTGACTGTCTGTCAGTCCTTGTTCTGTCTGTCTGTCAGTCCATGTTCTGACTGTCTGTCAGTCCATGTTCTGACTGTCTGTCAGTCCATGTTCTGACTGTCTGTTCTCCGTTCATGTGTTTTCCATCCAGGTGCTTCCCTTCCTGGCACTCGGCATTGGTGTTGATGACATGTTTCTCTTGGCTCACTCCTTCACAGAGGCTGGAAGTAACATCCCCTTTAAGGTACCTCCTCCTCTCCTCTCCTCTCCTCTCCTCTCCTTTCTCCTTCTTCTCTCATCAGTCTGTTTTTGTTTCCAGGAGCGGACAGGAGACTGTTTGCGTCGAACAGGAACCAGTGTGGCTCTGACCTCCATTAACAACATGATAGCGTTCTTCATGGCAGCCCTCGTCCCCATCCCGGCCCTGCGAGCGTTCTCTTTGCAGGTATGTTCTGTACGTTGCTGCATGCACACGTAAACACCGGTTTAACACTAAGATGCTGCAACTCCATTGAAAATAAAAGACATAGAGAGGTATTCAGAGCAGGGAAAGTTTTATCTGCAGGGGCAAACATTTTATATGTGTGTGTGTGTGCGTGCAATGTGGAATAGTCAGAGGACAGAGTGATGATGGGAGGAGTAGATCACTGGTCGAGGCAGTTTGCTCTGATCTGTGACCGTGGGTGGTCTGAAACAGACACACAGTGGAAACCAGTCAGAACGTCAGCTGCAGGGGCTGGGGGGAGTGGAGAAGACTCGCAACATATACAAGCCCCTCCACACACACACACACACCCTGCGTCTTCGACCCGTTCTTCCCAGGATTCTGGCTCTTTCCTATCCTTTCTCTCAGTCTTTCCATCCCTCTCCCTGCCTGGTGCTTGGTGATGATTTACAGGGCGGCTTTTCTTTACTTTCTGCGCTGTGGTCTGAGATCCTAAAAAAATGTCAGAGCCTTGACTCTCCCCAGCTGGAGTAGGGTATCTATAATTTCACTTCTTCTCTGATTTTTTCTTCCTGTGTCTTTCTCCCTGTAGGCAGCCATTGTGGTTGTGTTTAATTTCGCCATGGTGCTCCTCATCTTCCCCGCCATCCTCAGTTTGGACCTCCACCGGCGTGAAGACAAGCGTTTGGATGTGCTCTGCTGTCTGTACAGCCCCTGCTCCGACCGCGTCATTCACCTCTCTCCAAACGAGCTGTCTGATGTCGGGGAGCAGCCCCACACGCCGACAACAGCTGCAGCACACACGCACCAGTACACGTCGGGGTCGACCATCACCACCAGCACCCACATCACCACCACGGTGCAGGCCTTCACGCAGTGCGATGCGGCCGGACAGCATATTGTCACCATCCTGCCACCGACCTCCCAGATCTCCACCAGCTCTCCTTCCATCATTGTCTGCCACGCGTCCCAGCCTCAAGGTGCAGCACGCCACTTGGGTTTTATCTGCAATATTCTATCAAGTTTGATTTGAATTTGAATTTGTTTTGACCAAATACCATGTTTTCCTCCTGTAGCCATCACACCTTCCCCCACTGATCCCTACGGCTCCCAGCTATTCACCCCGACTTCCAGCTCAACTAGGGACCTGTTAGCCCGCGTGGAAGACTCAAAGTCAGGAAAGAAGTGTGTCCCACTCCCATTCCTGCACTGGAATTTGTCCGACTTCGCCAGGGACAAGTATGCCCCACTGCTCCTCAAACCCAAAAGCAAAGCTCTTGTGGTGATTCTCTTCCTGGGCCTCCTGGGCCTCAGCCTGTATGGGACCACCATGGTGCATGATGGCCTGTACCTGACAGACATCGTGCCACGTGACACAAAGGAGTACAATTTCATCGACGCCCAGTTCAAATATTTCTCCTTCTACAACGTGTACCTGGTGACCATGGATGGATTTGATTATGCCCGGTCCCAGAGGCTGCTGGTCCAGCTGCATAATGCCTTCAACTCCATCAGATATGTGGTCAGAGACAGTGACAACAAACTGCCCCGCATGTGGCTGCACTACTTCCAGGACTGGCTCAAAGGTAACAGTTCCAGCACAACAGTGTTATTTTTTTGGAGTGAGCCAGGAAATTAGTTTAATCCAGAGGCTTATTCTCATTGACGTCAGAATTCGGACGAGGTTGCAGCAGATTTTTCTGGAGTGTATGAGTGGTGAAGGGTGAGTGAAAGTTCAGTCGCTGTGTTTACCCCCATCCACCTGGGCTCAGACAGATTGCTGTGAGGTCATAGGTTATCTTTGCGTGTGTGTGTGTGTCCTCAGGCTAGGACATGTCGGAGGCCCGGTCAGGAGGAAGTAATAGCTAACAGGTCAATCTAAGCCAGCTGTTTAAAACAACACAGACGAGGAAATGTGATATTTTCTTCATCATTGACCATCGACGGCCCGGGTAAATGTGTAACTGGTCTTTTCTTTGTTTTGCTGCTCACACAGGTCTACAGGCGGCTTTTGATGCCGACTGGCTGGCAGGGAGGATTACTTCTGACAGTTATCGTAACGGCACAGAAGACGGTGCTTTGGCGTACAAGCTCCTCATCCAGACAGGCTCCAAGAAGGAACCTTTCAACTACAGCCAGGTATGTTCGTGACGTGAGCATTTTCCCCAGCTGTTTTCACACAATCTCAACGAATGATTCACTTTCCTCCAGCTGACATCTCGGCGGCTGGTGGACGGAGAGGGTCTAATCCCCCCGGAGGTGTTTTACATCTACCTGACGGTTTGGGTCAGTAATGACCCTCTGGGCTACGCTGCGTCCCAGGCTAATTTTTACCCCCATCCCAGTGAGTGGATCCATGACAAGTACGACACCACGGGGGAGAATCTCCGCAGTAAGTCTTTGATATCTGTATATTTACCACTATCAGCGTGACTCTCAGCTTCACCGTCTACCTTCTCATTCATTCCAGTTCCAGCGGCAGAGCCCTTGGAATTTGCCCAGTTTCCTTTCTACCTGAACGGCCTTCGGCAGGCCAGTGACTTTGTGGAGGCGATCGAAAGTGTGCGGGCCATCTGCGACGAGTTTAGTCGCAAGGGTGTGTTCAACTACCCCAGCGGCTACCCGTTCCTGTTCTGGGAGCAGTACATCGGCCTGAGACACTGGTTCCTGCTGGCAATAAGCGTTGTGTTGGCGTGCACCTTCCTGGTCTGCGCACTTCTCCTGCTCAATCCCTGGACAGCTGGCATCATTGTGAGTCAACCAGCTTCCTCCCGCTCATCTCACTTGTTCCCACTTCTTCCTGCTTCAACAACATCATTAGTGTGTTCCTCCTTCTCCTCTTACTCTGGCGTTCCACTCAGCACAGCTAAATAATGCTGTCTAGGGGGCCCCTTTTTCTCTGTGAAGGGCCAGAGCGCTTTGTCATTGTAATGTATGTCGGGCTGGCCTTAGAAAAGGAAATGCAAAGGAGCAAGAAAGGCTTTGCCCTCCTGAAGCCTCTACCTCCAACTCCATCACTGCTTTGTCAGAGGGAGAGGGGGAGATTGAGGACAGGACAGATCTGCCCAGTCGCGACCTTGGCCTGCTTAAACCATCCATCAGGGATGTGTGTGTGTGGGTGGGTGGATGTTTTGAAAACTGTTCACACACAAACTGATAGAACCCGTCCTCTGAAATGCATATCCTGAAGCAATGGGGGACTGAAGGTTAGCACAACAACAGTTCCAGTTTCAGATGGAATGTGTTTGATACTATTCAACGAGACTGCAACATGCGTGTGTCGTCTCCGAGCAGCAGCCCGTCTGCAAAGGTTTCACATAGCCTGTATGCGGTCAAGCAGTAAAACACTTTTATCATTTCCAATTAAACTGTGCCCCAGCTCTGAACCCACACAAAGATCAAAAGCCCACTAACCGTTTTTCGCTTCCTTGTTTTCTAAAGGGTGTTGTTGCTCCTTATGTAGTAGATTACAGTAACATTGCATTTATACTAATACGACGTTGGTAAATTGGAACGCGTTGTCATGTAGATGTGCTGTTACAGTCTCATAAACAGCAAAATAATCAATGTGCTTGCACCGAAAATGGGGGAATTGATTTTCACAAATAGCCCATGAGGCACTGTGCTGCTGTCAATCACTATGACCACCTCTGAGAAGGAGGAAGAGAAGGAGAGGGATGGTGGGCCGGGGTTGGGGAAGGTATTAGCCTGAGGGGTGTAAGTTGATGCCATGTGATTTACGTTCTGAGTGTAGAGTCAAAGAGTGTGTGGGGTGGAAAGGCTCAAGTCAGTTACTCAGGAAACTTGCTTTACTGTTTAGATCCTTCCATTTTTGGAAACATGGAGTGTGTAATACTTAATACTGTAATACTGCATTTTCCTACCAGGTCTTTATTTTGGCCATGATGACAGTGGAGTTGTTTGGCATCATGGGTCTCATCGGCATCAAGCTAAGCGCCATTCCAGTGGTCATTCTGATCGCCTCAGTGGGCATTGGAGTGGAGTTCACCGTTCACATAGCACTGGTAAGTCGATGGTCCTAAAGTCTTGCTGCGTATCAAATCGCATACTTTCGTTAGTACACTTCTTTTGTGGTACACTGAGCACACTATGTTCTTACTCGCAAAGTGCGAGTCTCAAATCAAGCAGTTCCATCACGCATTTACCGGAAATGACATTGAAATGACAATGAAACTTGCTGCCGACACGCTAGCTGGTGCCTTTTGTGAATATTTACCACACATCAGGCCTCTGACCTCACGTCTTAAACCGCAATTAACAGTGAAGACGACAGTTTATCACACGCAAGAACCAAACATACGTCACAACGTCAATGGCTGAAAATGTGCCGCCGTTTACTAGCTATCAAGCTAGCGTTAGCATTGGCCTGGATTCCATCGGTAGGTGATATCCCCTGTGGTGACACTGGTGTCGCTGTTGTCCACCACCATCTCTAAAAGTCAAAGGTCGTCATGTCTATGTCACTAAAATGGTGGGCGTTGAGAGTGGGAAGTGTCCATCGATCCAACTGAACACTGAGTCGGTTGAGTGAACGTAGTACACTACATTTTCTCATACTCGTTCGACTCAACATACTGATTTTAAGTATAGAAGTCCGAGATTTGAGACACAGCTTCTGTTTTTCTCAGTGACTTGTCGCTGTCTGTTTAAACTTAATGAACCTGGTTTTCCTGCTATACAGACAGTGATCATGGTCAAATACGTGTCATTGAAGCCAATGTGTGATCTGATCAAGGATTTCTGCTGGAATCCAGCCTTGTTTCTGTCACAGTATACCATCCTGTAGGGTGATGCAGCGATCCCCAGCAAACCAAAACAGGAACTGGGAATCGTGCCGAGCGCCGCTGCTGGCACATTTCTGTGTGTGATCGGCAAGATTCTCAACTCTTTCTCTTCTGCACCTTTCGCTCTGCTGCAGGGTTTCCTGACAGCGATTGGCACCAGAAGGCAGCGCTCTGCAGTGGCCCTGGAGCACATGTTTGCCCCTGTGGTGGATGGAGCCATTTCAACACTCCTGGGCGTTCTCATGTTGGCAGGGTCTGAATTTGACTTCATCATGAGGTAAAATGCTGTTTGTGTGTGTGTGTGTGTGTGTGTGTGAGACACATCAGACCAAATGCTCAGTGAGGTGACAGTACTCCCTCCCTCCATGTGTTAACTTCTGAAGATGCAGTGTTTTGGTTTTACTAGTGGTGTGTGTGTGTGTGTGCGTGTGTGTGTGTGGTGTGTGTGTGTGTGTGTGTGGAGCCAGTTGTTGGAGACCTTGTGGGGGGTCAGAGATGCATGCAGGTGGAAATGCCATACCCCTATTTACGCACACACACACACACACACACACACACACACACACACACACACACACACACACACACACACACAGTCTGCAGCTGGTGGTGTCACTCTGGCACACACACACCATCTGACTAACATCAGAGCACAACAAATGGGGAAAACATCAAGAGTGTGTAGCAGCTGCTCATAAACATGAAGTCTTCAACTACCCACTGGGTGGTGTCTCTTTCTCTCTCTGACACACACATACATGTGTGCACAGGGAATCAGTAAAAATTCCTGTCGTCTGTTTGACACGCCCTCCCGCCTTATTTGGTGCTGTAATAAAAAATGAAGTTAAATTTGAACTGGTCAGCCATTTAGATGGTCTGCTAGCCCACCAACAGACATCGCGGCCCTGTTTTTTATTGTGCGTTTGTGTGTACATGTACTTTTCTCTTTCGTGCTGCACTTTCTGCCACCATGGTTAGAGTGGAAAAAAGGCAAATAGCTAAATGTTTTTCAGCTGAATGTGGTCTCAGACCAAACCCGAAACCACAGCCTTGAGCTCACAGACTGCAGCAGGCCTTCATGACATAAAAAGAACTGTTTTTCTGCAGAAACTGAAGCAGACAGAGCAGTGAAGTACTGTGAGGGTGTCTCCACTGCATCCAACGAAGTCTGGTGGCTCGATCTGAGTACTGTGAATTTCTCACAGAGCTGAATAAAGTATCTGTCTGCCTGTCTGTCTGTCTGTCTATCTATCTATGTAGGCTGTTAGCGTTGCTGGAGGGGGGGTTAACATGTTATTTTTCCTTTATTCTGTGAGAGCGTCTTTTTCTCTTCAGACAAAGAGAGTCAGAGGGGTCTCGCATCTTGGTTGGAGGTCTTGTGGTTGGGTGAATGGGGCAGGCCAGAGCTGGCTGGCTGCAGAGCATCATAAATAAACCACTGTAAACATCTCCTGTCGTTGTAATGCACTGAATAAACAGCGTGTCTAATTCAGCAGAGAGAGCAGAGACCCCCCCCACACACACACATATATACACACACCAGGAGGAATTCACATATGTACAGGCATGTAAACACACTTCTCTCTCTCACACACACATACACACTCGACTCCCTAGGCCCTGACAGTGAATGGAAAAGTTTACATAAACAACAGAATTCCTGACAGTGAGACACTGTTGGAGGTCCACTAGTGTCTCTCTCTCTCTCGCTCTCTCTCTCTCTCTCTCTCTCTCTCCCTCTCTCCCTCGCCCTCGCCCCTTGATTTTCTAACGCTGCTACATAGAAGCCTTGACTGGTGTGTGAGAGCAAAGACCAGAGGTGTTTCTGGCTAACGAGTCGTGATGTTACATATAACCTAGAAACCAT
>CAAKHB010007773.1:49366-72898 GCA_901007665.1 Aeoliscus strigatus
AATCATTTAGAGGCAATCAATGTGTCTGTCACCAGTTCATCCACAGTACATATGACATACAGCAAGATTGTCCCTGGTGTGAATCCTGGACTGGGGTGTCTTTCTGTGTGGAGTTTGCATGATCTCCCACTGTCTGGGTAGCAAATGGAAGCTGACTAACAAACTGTTGATAAGTTCCAAAGGTGCATCTATGCATCATGTGTATTTAATGTTGTTTCATACATTATTGTATACATCTATAGAATTCATATCTTGTTATAAGTGAATAATTACAATCTAATAACACACAAACTCCATATGTGTATATTGTACTGTCTCATGTGTCTTCTCTCAGCTGCACAAGGAAAACTCCAACTTGAAGGTTGAAATTTGTCCATGATGGAGATATAAACAGAATGAGATGAGAAGTAAAGGCTTTGTTGTACTTCACACACTTCATCTCGGCACCTTCCAAAAGCACTTGTACATTTTTCAAGAGTGGCTGAATGAACGTAAAATGGCAAATATCTAGTGCATATGTATATCTGTCCATGAAAATGTTCACATTTGACTTTAAATCTTTTGCATGTGTGCAGCTGCTCTCCCACTCCGTGTGAGTGCAGTGTGTGGGCCGTAATAGCAGCAGATAGTCCAGATAACAGCTTTTGACCTGTGAGTGTGAAGGTGAGATCAATGGAGGAAAAGAAAACAAAAAGATGGAACAGAAGACTGAACCCGTGATCTGGTGATGCATGTGCTGGTGTGTTTGCATGGGTATGTGTTAGCATGTGTGCACGCTGCCTGGGTGGCCTGAGGATGAGCGCTCATTGTTGCTGGAATTCAATAGGCCTGATTAGTAAAGAAAAGTGTGTGTGTGTGTGTGTGTGTGTGTGTGTGTGTGTGTGTGTGTGTGCGTGTGCATGCGCACAAGTGTGTGTTCAGAAACATGCACTGGCATGTGTGTCTGTGTGTGAGCCAGGGGAGGTGTACGTGTTTGTTCTTTTGCACTAAGCGCAGCACAGAAGAATGGTAGAATTAGCTGTAAAGCTGGTGAGAACGCAGACTTCAGGGTGACATACCACACAAATCTGGGGAATGGGGATTGTTTCTCTTCACATCACAGCGTGCTTTGTTTCACTGAGGCACTGGACCACAGCCACAGCACACTGATTACATAGATTTAAAAGCATGTTTCTGAAGGAGATGCCACTCGTAACTTTGAACGCTGGAGAGTTTGGCACTGTGGAACAACGTATTTCATCACAAGATGTGTTATATTGTGTGTTGTAGTGAAATGTGCACCAAAATGAGAAAGCGCTCTCAGGGCAGGTCCTCAAATAGCAATGCTTCGTCACAGCCCTCGTGTGTCTGATGCACACACGAGGCGTCCTTTTGTAAGACACGTTTACTCCAAAGTAAAGCCTTCATGTCCGTATGGTCTGTTCAGGTATTTGAGAGGCACAGATGTACCTGGCAGAGATGTGTGTTTGAACCCCAACCAACAATTTCTCCTGCTGGTTGTGTACGTGCCTTTCACACAAACAGGGGAACTCAGTCGTACCTCTGAGATTTTATGAATATTCAGTTGCTCCTGGAAAGAACAGAATGTGTACATGATGAACCAGTGAAAAAAAGCAGCAGTGAAAAAAATGTAAATATAATTAAGATAACACCGATAGCACATTTTTTCACATAATTTTTACACACTGTTCAGCTGCAACTGTAACAGAGTTGAGTGGTGGAGTCCACTTGTCACCGTACAGCAAATCATATTTAATTTGTCCTGTATCTCGGGCACTCACTGACTCCCATGGCTCTCCCCAGCCCATGGTACGTCACAAACACAAAGCACAGCATTATATTGCAAAGGTGTAAATAGCGTATTGTAATAACACTGCTAACATCCAATCATGTTCAGGACGTTGGCGATAGCATTACACTGCACTAGTTAAATGTTTGCTCTTCGTAGCCTGAGCATTAAACACTAGCACTGGCGCTAGGCTAACATTTGCTAATTTCCCTATGAGGTTGTGCAAACGAGTGACTGACCAGTGTGTCTCCATACCATCATGCAGGCAATAAATGTCCGATTCAAGACAACTGTTACACAACCAGCGACCAAAGCAACATATTGTGACGTTTTTCATCAGTGTTTGCTGTGAATTAGTAAACACCTGCCAATTCTGTTTTTAAGTGAAAAAAACATTGTCAACTCCACATAATCTGCGTTTTGCTGTCTTATATAATACTGAACATTTCAAAACTGACAAAATGAATTTCATTGACGAATGCTGTTCGTGTTGAATTCAGCTGAGTACAATGTTTCACACTTATGAATCACTGGCATCATGACGGGACCTCCAACTCCCCAGATAAGTAGGACTTTTGGCAAATACAAAACTAAAGCATTTGCTTTGATGCTGAGATTTGAGAAGATCATTACTACTGTCATGTCTGTATGTCAGATATGTAGCTGGAGCCAGCAGCTGCTCAGCTTAGCTTCGCTCTAAGAGTAAAACAAGGGGAATGTGGCTTGTCTGGCTCTGTCCAAAGCCCCCAGAATTAACTAAAGCTCAACTAAATATATCTGTCTGTGCCAGGTGTATCAGCCTTCATTCCCAGCAAAGACTGAACAGGAACAGCATGCCCTGCTTCCTCCCACTGTACAAAATGAAGCCAACAGTGTGTTGGTGATGTCATTTGGGACCAAAGTTGGCAGTAGTGGTTAGGGAGCTGCCATATTCACAGACAGACAGACAGGAGATTCAAGGACACGCAGGTTGGAGAAAGCTAGGAGTCTTTACCCATGACATGTCATGACATCACTGCATTTTTTGTGTCAGATTACACAAATCAACCACCTCAGTGGTTGATTGAGTGAGGTCAGGACATTCAGTTTTTGTTTGCATACTGTTCAGCTGCAATCTGCAGTCATATTGACAGTCACTTCCAGTTATGTTATCATCTGTGTTTGCAATGCAGGTGTTCAACAAAGACAGAACGGGGTTCATTCCAGTGCTACAACCAACCACCAGGGGGCGATCAATATCCCATGGGGTTATCGTTCATTCTCCATTTAACATTTGTACTATTTTTACTTCAACTCAGCACATGTTGATTTACTTATTCAGTCTCTAAATCATACTATTGCTGGCTCCCTGGCAGTCATTCTCCATTCCAAGTGGGTTCTCTATTGTGGAAAAGCTCCGCAGAGCAGCACCGTGGATTTCAATGTGTTTTTGTGCTGTGATTGCACACTGCAGCCTTCTCCAAATCATCTCTCATGGAAACAGAGGAGTAACAAAATCAATAGTACATCAAATGCTCATCAGTGTAACAAGTGTGTGTGTTTGCTATACCTTGGCCGTGACCAGGTCTATTCAGGGACGGCAGGAGGAGGACGAGGAGGACGAGGAGGAGGAGGTATACAGCAATCATGCAGACATGTGGGGAGGGCCTGTATAGTGTAAACATGTTTTAAATAAACAGGAACCAGTGTAATACCCTTTTAATTGAATCATTCTGTGCTTCTCTGTTTACAGAAGGGCCTAAATATGAGCCTCGTAAGGCACAGGCCATGTGTTTATATGGGGTTTGTTTAGTTCAAAGAAGAACAGACGAAGCACCAGACATGACGGTGAATCACTCACGGGGCATTGTGCTGTAGCTCGCTACAGAAATACATATTTGCTTCCTCTTCATCAGTCTCTTCATACGTGTGTTTATCCGGTTCAGAACTCCCCTTTAGGGGGGGATATAAAGGCACAGCACCCCAGGATCTGCTCCTGGTAGTCTGCAGGCCAGCCAGGGTGGGTTACTGTGTCTGTGTGTGACTGATGTTTAAAGTGCAGCCACAGTGTAATGATAAGGTGGTATGGTATTGAGGGGTAGTCCAAAGGGAGGGCGGGGGCTGGTAATTAACCATATGAACAGACACATACAGCGGGTGAGACACAGCCAGACACACGGAGAGAAGTAAAAGAGAGGAAAGCTAAACACATCTAAGAGGGGTAGTAAAAGCTAATGAAGGGCTGGCACAGACAGACATTTCATGTGGTGAAGAGGAGAGGAGGCTGACTGGGGCAGGCTGGGGAGCTTTACTCCACAGAAAGTTGAGCAAACTCAATTGTAATTGACACCAGTTCTTTCAGGATCTGAAGAAACTCAGTAGACAAAGAACGCAATGAACATAAAAGTACACAAGTACGTGTATTCCACTGGGATACAGAAAGGGGTGTGTGATATGACTAGGACTGTGGTAATGTCCATGATAACTAGTTCAAATCTTTTGCTTGTAATGGTGCTGAGGTCTTTGATGATGAACCAAACACTGCTGTGGTGTTTCTAACCACACTTTAAAGCTCTAAGTGTGGTTGCTTTATGTCAATCGATTGAGGGACGAGGGATTTTTCATTTCCATGTTCTCGTCGTCTTTGTCATTCATACATCAATCACATGGATGTTTGTTTTGAACGGCATTTACAATTCAGGACAATTAATCCAGGTTCAGCCTCCCGCTCAATTTATGAAGATGCTCACTGTAAGCAAACAAAGAAAGAAATGCCTAAATGTACTTGCAACATGATTTTTGCCTTTTACTGAAATCTTGTTTTCTTCAATCCAATGAATCAGTCTGGCAGTAGGGGAGGGATGTTTCATATGATGAAATTTATTTCATAAGATGGACATTGTGCAGTGAGGATGGAAAACAGGTGACAAAAGACATTCTAAAACAATTATATACCTAATTATACTTATCAGACATAATTATCTTTATATAAATGGAACCCAATCGATATGTGATATGTGGTTTTGGGAAAGGCTGTACAGTTGTGGGTGTGAGTGTAGCTCACATGCAACACTACGCAAGCAAACAGTCCTCCGCTGCGTTCTGTAAAAAGAATGGGGGGGGGGGATAAACACTGGTGGCTTTCAAGAATTAATCTCAAAAGCACACTGACACATTTCTGCACCATTTATGGTTTGTGGGTTTGATTAGTGTTCTCTTTAAGTGGTCACATGCAGGCCTGGTTTATCGCAGTCCTTTATGGGTCATATTAAAGACATTACGGGATTGAAGTATCGAATTTATGGACCTGTTTCACAGTCACGAATAAAACATGCATGCTCAGATGTGTTTTATTTTGTCATTGAAGTTTCTGTGGAAGGCTTCAAATTAAAATTTCAAGCTGAACTCATTCATTAGCTCCCTCAGTTCTACTCTCCATAGAGAGAATAACTAGCAGTTACTAGTTACTGACCAAATGGAGAAAACAAAAGTGGATTACTTACACACTTAAAAGACTCAACTCCATCACAGTGTCTAAATGAACTGTTGTGAGTGATGTGACGCACCCCGACGACAATGACACCACATTGACTGAATTCAATTCTATTCCATTTTAGTTGTATCGTTATCACATATTTCAATTGTCCTCTGTCCTTACACCCTCAATCAGGTTGAGGACGGTCTAAAACAACCTTTATCAGGTGAAAAAGGCAAAAATCCCAAGGAGAACCACAGAAAGAGGACCCAGGGATGGACCCCAGCAGTAGGTGCTGTAGGTGAAGACAATGAAAGTACAGCAACATTTCTCATGAGAGATCAAATAAAGTATCTTATATCTATATACTGAGGTGATATTATCAATAAATTCGATTTTGCTTCTAAAAGCTGCTAAAAAGTCCATGCACGTCCACACTTGTCCAATGACTATGCCTGTCCAATGATTCATGGCAGCAGGATATACCTGGGAGACGACAAAGCACATCCACTATCTTACATGACATGAATGAACTGAATAGCAGTCATTGTACACATGTAAGCGTATGCCTGTCTCATACTGGGCCAACGTGACTGACGATATCTAGCTCATAAACTTTTTGGTCATCCAACTTGACATATGCTCTGAGCACAGGTGTCTTATGTGGAGCTACGGAGCTTTCAAACTTCACTTCACTGTTTATTCATTTCCATATCTAGTCAACACATGGGCCGTCAACATGCTGGGAACCACAGATCACTCATCCCTCCAAACGAAACCGTCTTTGACCAAGCAGACACTATTGGCTGATATGGCTCACATTCTCTTCTTTTCCTAAATGAACGTGTACAAAGATATTTATCGAACGCAGCGAGACGTCCCTGGGCGTCTTTCTGTCTGGTGTTTCCATGTCTACGTGGGTTCTCTCTGAGTACTCCGGCTTCCTCCCTTCCAAAAAACCATGCCGTAGGTCAGTTGGTTACTCATAGCCCTGCAATGACACAGGGTGTACCCATTCACCTACTGTCAGCATAATCCACCACCCAAGAGCAGGCTAAAGATGATGGCTCTTTATTAGAGGGCTGTGCAGTGGTTTGCCCTTTCCAGTTATTGTTGGAGTTTATATTTTGTGAACTGCAGGAGTCACCAACGAATTACCATACACTGGGACACTGAAGTGTATGAAGTGAAATGATAACACAACATAACCTGTTAACTTCATTATAAGTTGCAGCTTTCTCATTCCGAAAGCACCTCTACTTGCACTATTTTGCATGAAAATCTTCATCGCAGCAGAAACCACTCTAGCGTAATAAGTAGTGACAAAGGAAGTGAATTAAATGTGAAGGCGTCCTCTTTATTACCGCTTAGGTCACTTTTCCTTATTTCGTTATTTTCTTAAAATAATGATATATTGTTGACGTGAGACAAATGCGTTTGCATTAAGCCACTGGACAAACCATTAGCAAAAATTCTAAACGATTTTGTATTTTTATAGTATTTTGAATAGTTAGTTGATAGTAGTATTCAATAGTTTGAATTGGTCGCTGTGATGTTGTGGCACTGTATAAAATAGACGAGACATTCCCGTAGTGTGACAGCAGCTGTGTGTGCCATTCTGACGGCTCTTTGCTGCCAAATAAATAAACAAAATTATAGTTAAAGAAACAGATACATTTTTGCAGCTGGGCAAAATTTGCCTAGCATAGTGCCGTGTGTAGGTGGCAGAACTCAAAGGTGAATACGTTTCTTGAGCGGTTACTTGAAAACGAGTGTTTGAAGAGCTAGCTTACGGCAGATTTTCTTAGATGATGGATTTGGAACCAACATGGCCACTGGCATGTTTCAGTGTATACCTACATGCCAAGAATATTAATATGCTTTAATGAGTGAGTGTTCCAGACCCGCAAAGTATTTGCTCAGTTTGGCTCCATGGCTGGAGGAGTCTTAAATCCCTGCTTGGATGCACACAAAGTTCAGTTCTGAATCAATATCTTACACCAGGAACTCAATTGGAGAAACTCCATAGAAAGTAAACAGGGGATGAGAGTTCTGTTCTCTAACAGGTATTCGTACCAAGGAGTGCTGTTAATGCTCTTATTTCCAGGCGTGCCTGCAGCTTTCCGTTTGAAGCTGTGTTGCTCTCTGCTGGGCAGGTTTGTCAATGCAGCCTATTCCAACAAGAATGTGAGTTGGTTCTCATTTAATCAACCATCAAAAACAAAAGACCTTAAGGAATATTTGAGATTTACACAAGTACAATACTTTTGAAACTGCAAATATTATATGAAAAAGATGAATTTCTGTGTTCCCTTCCCTCTTCCCACAGTCTGTTAGACTTCTTGGGTGGTTTATCAGCTTGCTCAGCTCACGTACTGCATGCTTGTGTTATAATTTACACGGTACAGAGCCACGGCCTCCGCCAGTATTCTTTACATTGACAAAATACGCTTTTGTCAGGAAATAAGAACTCATGACTGAGGGCCAACAGACCCTGAGTTCCTTTTTCAACACATTTTCACAATGCTGCTGCTGCTCCTTAACTGCACAAAGAGTGTTCCCCTGCAAAATAATGAACCCTGACCGGCAACATCTGCCAGAGGTTTGTTCACAAGTGCTTTTATCATCATGGTATGTTTTGGATTATGTGTACTGTCCATTTATAGAGGAGATTTTATGTTTCTTTCCAACACTGGTTTGAATATAGCATGTAAAGTCAAAGTCAACTTTATTGTCAAATATACTGTAGATACATGACATACAGCACAGATGAAATTAAAGTCCTCTCAACACACGGTGCAAAAAGCCATGAACAAGTAAGTAAAACACTCTTCAGGTAAAAAAAAGTGCAAATGCTATAATATAATATAGAATCCAACTAGTACTAACATGACAACATATACATACGGTCATATTTTGCACTGATCAAATGTTTTCTGTGGCTTTAAACATACACTTAATGACAGTACTTACTGGTGGGCTCACATACATGGAGTGATTTCATGCAAGAAAAACCTGAAAACCGATCTATGTGACAGTGACACAAATAACATGTAATACATCATTATCTCTTTTTCTCTGCAGGAAATAATTATAAAGGCGTTTATACCCCTCCAGCCCCACTCGGCCACTGGGAAAGTGTTCAGCGGGTCAGGTTGTGTGAGAATGGACTTACTGACTGACTGGAAGGGAAGAAAAGGGGGGTGGAGTAAAGTGGGAGCAGGGAGGGGGACTGGGGAGTTTGGGGAATGAGAGGGAGGAGGGGAATACCACCCACAAAGCCAGTTGTGGAGAGGTTCTGGGGGTTGGGCTGCTCACAGGAAACAGTTGTGGCTCCATCCCAGGCCTCACACCAAGCAGCCCTGGGCCACCCAGTCATCGACAGACAGACCTACTAAACGGCCTGGCCCTGCTGACTGACGGGGGATTTGTTTATTTTTCATCCTTTGGTGGTGGGGGAGGGGAATTGTTCAGCACAAGCTGTTTATTAGACCTTTGATTTGTCATGTGTTGGCGTTTGCTTGTGCAGAATGTGTATAGTTCAGCTCGGTTTGTGTATAGTATGGGCACAAAGGAGACCGAGTTGAACGGGGGGGAGGGGGGATGAAAGTAAAAATTGGAGGTTGAACTGGACCATGGGTCACTCTCTAGCAGCTGTCCTTGATTGCTGATGTCACGGGGGACTGAACTCTTATGACTGGCTGTAGGTGTGAGGAGAGATGAAGCATTTGGACAAACAGAGGACACCTGTGGTCATGTGGATTCAATTCTGTGTGTGAAACAGATGGACATTTCAGATTTAAAGCCACTATTGTTGACCAGCATTTGAAGTATTTCAGGGGAAAAAATCCATGTCATGGATTTCAATACATCTGAATATGGTTCTGAGGTGAGTTTGAAATATAATAATGGGAATAAATAGTTGTGATAATCATAATAAAACAAGAGATGACACAAGAGATACCCCCCCTTCCCACACATACTCACACGTACGTAGATACACACGCACACCCACGCACACCCACGTAGATTTAAAAACACTGGGGAATAAAGCACAGTGAGGAAACGCTTTTCAACACTCACCGCTTTGAAGTGAGGAAACACCAGACAGAGGATAACAGTAATGTAGTTAACACCACATAGATCACATAGAAAAAAATAAATAAAATAATAAAATACTAATGAAAAATAAATACAGAGATAATAGAATAGAATAGGTTCAATAAAATACAAAAATAATTCAAATAAAACCAGCCTGAATGGTAAAAACTGAGAAAGTAAATAAAATTCAGTTAAAAGCCATGTTAAAAGTTAAAATCTAAAAAGGTAGGCCTTGAGTTCGCTTTTAAAAATGTATGCATTCTTTGTTTTCCTCTGGTCCGGTGATGAAAAGCCATGCGAATGATGGAGGCTTTTAAACCCCCCCCCCACCCCGTCTGGGCATGACTCTGCTCACAGTTTGATTTTCAAAAATGCAGAAAATTGGGCGGAGTTGAGAGAGCATGAGGGAGGTGGGGTGTGGTGGGCAGGCAAATGGATGAGCAGGGGGTGACCACTCAGATAATGGTGTAGACACCTTTGTGTCTTCTACCCCATTGGTGGTGGAGGATTTCTCTCCTCCGATGACGGTCTTGCGGCTCAAAACAGTTGGAGCCGATAACGGTGCTGAGGCGGCCGGGATTGAGGACATGGAGGGGCAGTAGTGGATGGGAGAAGTCTCAGATTGGTAGTGACTGGATTTAATGAGGCTCTTGCGCAGACGGTCGTGTCTGATTTCTTGGTCTGCTCTAAACAGGTGCAGGCCAGAGACGGCTGTACAGCGAGGATACGAACACTGACGAACCATTCAGGCAACTGACTAAAAAAGCTAACTGACCCGAACTCAAACAACTATCTAAAACACATGAAGTTCAACTAACATACAAGCTAAAGCTAATGTACCTACACTGATTTGGAAGATCTAACTGCTCTGAATCCAAACTACTCTCTACTTTGCCAACAGCGGAGGAAATCCTCAGTTTTCAGCTGAAAAGGCGGTTTGGGGGTTAGTTATTCTTTAAGGACAGAGGGTGTTGTGCTGGACAGACTATAAAGCCAATCAAGGCATTGTGATTTGTGATGTTGCGCTATGTAATGAAATACGTGTATTACTCCCCAGAGGTTTGAGGTTAAGTCTAGAAGACGGCTTATCTCACCATAATCTGTGTGTTTTTGGCATTACCATCATAATTTACAATAGTACAGACAACAAAAACAAGCAATTCAAACTGATCGTATGTGAAATGTCTCAAATGTAAGTAAATGACTGAACTAAAAATAATCCTAAAACCATGCACAGTGCTCACCCCACTGAAGAATTGAATGGATGTGATCCCTCGACTGAACCACCCGGGGGCGGTATATCACCTTTTTGAATGTGACCAACATAAATGCCATAGAAGAAGACTGAAGCGCGCGCACGCTGACAGAAACAACCAATCAGATATTTTGAGGTGACGTGTGGCCAGTTTGAACATTCAGCGGTGTTCGGATTGAATCTGTGGTGGGGTAAGGTTGAAGTTATAATTTTAAATACAGAACAAGTTCATCTTAAACAGGGACGTCAAGCGATCCTGCAGGTTTTAGACGTCACCCTGCTCCGACCTAACTTCTGTCTCTGAAGTTCTGGTGAGGCCTGGTAACGAACTGCTGATTTGAATCAGGTGTGTAGGACCAAGGAGACACCTAAAACCTGCTGGATAGTTTGACGTCGACAAGGACAGAAACAGGGTGAGCATAGGTTTACATCTCGATGGAAGCGGCAAATCCGGGGATGGATCTTTCGAGCGAAGGTTGCCAGGCGGGCGGCGGCTAAACGTTGGTGGAGACCTCCTACCATAGCGTAGTGATGTTCAAATGACGCAGTGAACCAGTATTATATTCTATGAGGGTTTTATTATTGAGATACAATAGTTTGCTGTTTCTCTTCGCTGACAACCTGTTGAGTTTTGAGACACATTGGTATGTTGCTTTGATGGTGATATGAACCAGTAATTAACTTCCACGCAAGTTACAGCTTCATACGTCCACGGTCATATGACCTTCTTCGCACCAAAGCAAGTTTTGAAGCGGTGGTTCAAAGGAAAAGCTGCTCCGAGTTGGAAGCCCGAAACGGAGCGCCGGTGTCAGACGTCCACCACCTCCAGCGGGTCACCTGCTCTTTGTGTTCCAGAGCTGACATGGAGTCCAGGCTGTCCAGACTGCTCGTCGGCCTCTCTGTGCAGATCGGTCGCAGCGATGGTGAGCTGATGATGCACTGTTCGCTGCTAACGTTTAGCCACACAGCAGCCTTGTCATGTGCTGTTGGCATGTTTTCTAGGCCGAGTCCATCTGTCAACGGTGAAATCCGTTGATGCCGTCAACTCCACAGTGATGGTCGAGTGGCAGGAGAGGGGCCGGTGCCGAGGGAAGGAGGTCAGAGAAAACGGAACCGAAATGCCTTTTTAATTATATGAATACTGAGTTCATTTGTAAATCCAATCACATACCCTGTCCTTATGTGTGTATCCTTTTATATACGTTCATGTTATGCACATTTTGTGTAAATGCTGACTATTCTTTAGTTTTATTTAGTTGTTTGCCTGCACACTAAAGTTTATTTAATTTCATTTCCATTTGAAAGTGTTTTATTTGATAGAAAGAAATATGCACGTTTCTAGAAAAAGAACTGTTTTTTGTTTTGTTAATAGTAGCGATGTCATGACAGTTGTTAGGACAAATCTACAGGTACACATCTCAAATCCACCTTTGTTTCCCAGTCTCTTATGTCCAGGTGTGCACAAACTACAGATTGATCAAAATACAGATTCTAAATAATAACTAACACAATGATATGGTGTCAGTTATCAATTTGGAGAAGCAGCAAGTTATAGAATATTGCCTCCCTAATTACAACAGTAGTGATGTCAGTAATTAGAGATGCATGGACAACGTGGGTTTTTTTCCACCAATAACTTTTTACAAAAGGGTGAGGGTAAGAAAAATGAAACATGTAGTTAGCAAAGATGAATGTAACATTCTATCTCTGCCTCTAACCAAGCAGTATTACTGACATCGCTTCTGTTGGAATTAGGGATGAACAATATTTTATAACTTGCTGCTTCTTTAACCGATAACGACAACATATTTATTTATTCTTTTTTTAATTCACCTGTAGTTTGTTCACAGCTGGACGTACAGACTGTAAAACAAAGATGGATTTCACACCTACCTGTAGATTCGTACCAACAACTATCACGACATCACTACTATTAATAGAACAAATCAATAACAGTTATGGTTCTAGAAATGCACATATTAATGTATTTTAACACATTCAAATGACTTATCGAATGGAAACTTTAACCATACCATTCGTAATAAAAAGCCCTATCAAGCCGACAGGGCTAACAGCACACATCCATCAGTCAGTAGTGAGTCTTCTGTCCTTATTCCTGTCGATCAGTGGATCATGGTGGGTGACGATTACGTCGTATTTTGCTGCCAAACATACATACGAAAAATAGCGATGCTCGGAAGTCCAAACCGTAGCTCCAAGTGTTTATTAGCTGTCAAAGTCCTCATCTCCACAGGTGTCAAACTGCGACCCTGTAGGTTTTTAGATGTCACCCTGCTCCTCCCTCATCTGAATCGGTCTCTGTGAAGTTTTGCTGAGGCCTGGTAACAAGCTGCTGATTTGAATCAGGCCTGTAGGAGCCGGGTGACGTCGAAAACCTGCTGGATAGCGGCCCTCGAGGACTGGAGTCTGACACCCCTGTTAAAATCTAGACAGTAAAGGGCTGGTTGTTTCCATGGTGAAATCAGATGGGTTCAGTCCTCGTGGTCTCTGATAATCACCGTGGTGATAGGAACCAGCCTTGGTTCTTTCTTTGAGGAGGGTTTGGCGTTAGCGGCTTCTTTAGCACCCCAAGTGTCTTCTAGTCTTTCAAACACCAGCGTAGTGATGCTGGAGTTTCAGGACTTTATTAACCATGCAGGGGAGGAGAAAAGGAGGGTTTGATTTGTTCACCATAACACACCTACAGTACGCTAGCTTGGCAGTGTCGCCTCATTGGAGTGTATTTTGTTTTTATCGGACCAATAATTTAAAGTTATCGGTCTGACATGTATCACGTTATCTATTTATTGTGCATAAATATTTCATATTTATTATTGATTGTGCACCTCAAGTATTAGTAATAGTCCTTAGTTCTTAGGTCAGAGACAGCTACAATTTTAAATTGTTTGCTCACTACATCTTTCATTTTTCAAGTTTCTAAGATTCTAAGATTATTGGTACTGAGAAGCAGTAGTAGGTTATCGGTTATCATCTCGGTGGAAACAAGTCTTGTTGCATCTCTAAGTTCTGTGTATATCCTGTACATATGTCAGAAATTGAGGATAAAGCTGACTTTGATGTAAATTCTGTAACTGTGTTTCATCCTGTTGGGATCTAGGTTGATGTAAGCGAACTATGTGAACTCAATCCAGAACTTCTGGACATTCGAGCTGTCACTAACAAAGCTGCTGAGCCAGAGAAGGTAAGTGTTGCCAGACTGAGCCATTGTCTTTTTGGTAGACTGTCTGACTCTACATCGACATCGAATCTTATTTGTGCATGCAAAGTCAGTAGTTCTTCTTTGACTACTCAAGGCTGTAGTAACACATTCTACCTCTTCCTTTTCTGTTCCCAAATCCTGGTTTCCCAGAAATATGAGGGTCGACTGCGATCATCGAAGATTCCTGCCCCGTCCTCCTGTAAGTACATGAATCGATCTGTTCTTGCCTGGTTGTTGTGTTGTTTAGTTTGCTTCCTAACAGCTTGTTTTTCTCTGATAAGCCTTTGCTCCAGCAGTCATCAAGTCTGATGAGTCAGGTTGGCATTTTCTCCTCTGGAAAGCATGTCACACTTGTCTTCATGGGATCAGGGTCCAATTCACCCACAAACTAGGGAGATCTGATTCTGTCAAGGTCATTTCACCATGATCCCATAGACCACCTTAAAGGACCAGCCTATGTCCTGTAAACGTGTTGACCGTTTTGTCAATTGATCCCTCTGTCCTACGCACTGGTCCTTCAATCTGGCTTCACAATTACGGAAATGGGATTGAATGGGAAGCTGCTTGTGTTTCTTTTGATCATGCTCTCTCTTTTCTACCACTTGGGTCTTGTCATACAAAGAAACCTGTTTCTGTGGTTGCTTGTGATACAATAGACCAAAAGATACATGACATGCTATGATGAATTCTTCATCCTCCAAGTTGCCACGCGGTCACAGGCCAGGCAGACCTGTATGTTCCAGCCTCCAGCCCCCGGTTCTGTTTCAACCCGGCAGACTTCAGAGACAAAGCCAGATACGGTGAAGACGGATCCTCCGCCTGCATCCGTCCTCAAGGTTTCTGGTGGGTGTTCACATTTTTAATGTATCAGAGTATTTTCAGAAAAATGGAAGAGGAAAATGTCAGGGGCCGTTTCAGAAAGCGGATTTAGTAAAAACCCTGAAATAAGGAAAACTGGATTCTAAGTCAGTAACCCTAAAATGAAGAAAATTAGGGTTTTCATTTGACCTGATTTCTGCAGTGGGCCCTAGATGTCTCCCTTTGACAGGTAGCTGTGTATAAATGAACTGAAATATGCACATGTGTATGTCAAAAATGCATCAGACCATGTAAACACATGTTCTTGTAAACACAAGACTCCTGAAATTGTGTGTCAGCAATCCATGTAACATTACATTTGTAAATGTGCACTGTCACCGTTAAGTCAGTTTAAACCCTCCACTCTCCTCCCTTATCCAGGGATTCCTAATCAGCAGTGGAAAAAGAATGAAGCCAAATCAGCATTGTCCACAGCCCGTGAGGCCATGAAAGAACATGATGAGGCAGAGAAAACCCCTCAGCCTGTAGCTAAAGGTGAGTAGTGCCTCGCCTTCCATTCTGTAAGGATACAAAGAAAGGCACACACAAATCCTGTCCATTCTTCTTGGGAGTTTGCATCAACCTGCACGTTATCTTGGCTTCAATTTGCTGAAAATGTACCGAACCAAACCTTTCCATCATCTTTGCTCCTTCACAGGCAGAAGAAAGTCGGTTGCTCCTGCAGAGTTTAACAAAGCTGGCAAAAGGCTGTCATGTGTCATTAAACCTCCTGAGATGCAGCCCAAGAGGGGAAAGGTAAACGTGTAAACATTGTATATTTTACCTGGTTATATTCCTCTATTATTAATGAGCTATGTAAGATGAGTGTGTATACTTTTACTTCAGTTTGGAGAGGTTTCACGTGCAAATCAGAAGTTCTATGAAATGATCCAAGACTTCAGAGAGACGATGGAAATAACCCCTACACTAACCTCTGACGTGAGTTGAAACTCTAAAAATAGCAGATTATGAAGCCACAAGCCAGTAGGTAACTGACTGGCCACATATCCTGTTTATCTGTTTCAGACTGAACCTCATAGAATCTGTGTGTGTGTTCGCAAACGGCCACTAAACAAGCAAGGTATGTGTGCTGGCTTGTGAAACGCTTTGCATTTATATTTTAGAGAGATTTTATTTTCGCTTAACTGCAAAATTCATGTGCATGTGTTTGATCCATCAGTTTCCTGGTTCAGTCAGTTGGTATTTAAACAGTCCTCATCATGCTGTTCACATTTTGACATGAGACCGAGATGACGCCCAACAGCTGATCAACGTACCTCGCCATTGTGAGGCCTCAAACAGGAAGTTCTCAGACAGCCGCTGAGCTTAAGAGTGTCTGCAGCAGGTTGCAGCAGAGAAAGTGGAAGAGTCTCAGAAAGCTCTAGAATTGGACGTCCTTTGGCCACATCCCACACTGATGACCGCTTTATTGTGAACTGTGCCCTGTGGAACTGGATGATGAATGCCACTCATCTCCAGGCACATTTAAGGGAGGTGACATCCACCCAAGTGTCACATCAGCCGTTTACATCGGCGTGGTCTGCGTGCTCAATGACAGGCCAGGGTACCTGACCACACCACCAGGCACAGGTGTCATCGTCCTGCATGGACCAGGGAGCATAAACACTGGGCAAGGGACCAGCGGGCCTCAGTGCTGTTCTCTGATGAAAGTTGATTCACGCTGAGTAGAATTGACCGCCAACGATGTTGGGTTACACCGGTTGCGGCTCCGATCCGTCTTTGGTCCGTCAGCCACACTCCGTCAACCCTCACTGGATGCATTTCCAGTGCGGCGCAGCTCTGGTCCATCAGTCACGTGACCGACAAGTTCCCGCAGTGAAAACGTGTACAATCGCGCAAAACTACATGTATGTGTCATAAATCCAGGAAGAAACAGTCGTGTCTCCAGGTGGAGAAGCAGAGGAGAGTCGGACTCGCTTGTGTTTGACTTTTTTTTTTCGTTTTTTTATGCTTTTACCATTGGCAAGTAGCTTGTTAGTACATAAATACTCCTTATAAATGTACTGTGTTGAAAGTACTGATGAAATAGTCTAATACGAACTGGCGTCAACGTCGAGCGTTTTATTCTGATAAGGAAGCGGATGCACTATGCATCTGCTGCTGTTGTCACCAGACCAGCCTGCGGACCGTGTCAGTACAGAACTGCCCTACGCTACGTGAGCGGTACTGTGACAAGCCCCTACTACCTGAATAACACCATCAGTCCAGTCATTGCGCCCCTGCATGAACAACACAAACCCACAAACCGCATCAATGGTGGCCGAGACTAGGTTCAATTCAATTTATTTGTATAGCCCAACATCACAATTTACAATTGTCTCGATGGACTTTACAGTCCGCACATTGCTACACCCTCTGTCGTAAACCCTCAATCAGGGTGAGGAAAAACTGCCAAAAAAACCCTATAACAGGGGAAAAAGGGGCAGAAACCTCAAGGAGGACCACAGAAAGAGGGATCCCCCTCCCTGGGACGGACAGACCTGCAATAGGTGTTGCATGCACAGACAATGAGCATATAAACAAACAAACAAACAGTGAGTCAGCTTGTGAAGTCTAGAAGGTCCAAGAATGCATGTGAGGCAGTTCAGAGTCCAACAGGTTACCTCAAATGGAGTGGCCTGCACTGTCTCCAGACATGAAAACCAATGGGATCAGCTGAGTGGCCGTGTAGAGGCTCATAACTCTGTACCCCAGAACCTCAATGACCTGAGGACGCCCTTCACGAAGAGTGGGATACCATGCCTCAGCAGACAATAAGTCCACTTGTGAAAATGAGATGTCGTAGTCAAGCTGTAATTGATGTTCAAGGGCACATGCCAAGTTCTTGAGGCATTGACATGTTTTGTTGTGGTCTACCCACTGCTGTTCTTGGCTTTTGTTGCAATAGATATGTGTGCCATGAGGACATGTCCAGTTTCTTTGGTGCGACGGTATCACTATAGAGAGGCACGCTGTTGAATTTTGCCCCTTTTGTGTTTTCAAGAAATCAGTAGGAAGGATATCGATGTGGTCTCCGTTCCTGGAAAAGGGACGCTGCTGGTCCATGAGCCAAAACACAAGGTGGACCTCACCAAGTACTTGGAAAACCATTTCTTTGAGTTTGACTACTCATTTGATGAGACCGCCACTAATGACCTGGTCTACAGGTAATGATACACCCGTCTTCATTAATACAAATTCTGTACAAGGTGTAAATTTGACTCTACAAAAGCGTAAATGCAGTTGTAATTTGTTCAGTAATGTGTGTGAAGTGTCAATCACGCAAAAAATATTGATGACGTAACATCTTCATACCTCCCTTTGGATGTCTTTAGATTGACGGCAAAACCTCTGGTCCAGTCCATCTTCGAAGGTAGCATGGCAACATGTTTTGCCTATGGCCAAACAGGAAGTGGGAAAACCCATGTAAGTCCCAAATTGTGTCAAGCAAAGGTGTGTGTGTGTCTCTGTCTTTTCTCAGTTTGTCACATTTTGGTTCTAGACAATGGGAGGTGATTTCACGGGGAAGCAGCAGAATAGTGCCAAAGGAATCTATGCCTTGGCAGGTGGGACCCAAACTGTCTCTGTTAGCTCAGCATGAAGAAAAATGTTTAAAATCTTATCTTATTTTCACATTTGTTGTTTAATCCACACTTACATGTTGCTCTAATGGCACTTTTGCACTATACAGTTCCAGCCCCGCTCAGCTTGGTTGTGTAATTACATTCCTCTTTGCCTTTTCAGCCCAGGATGTCTTTGCCTGTCTCAGTCAAAAGAGATACGCTAGCCTGGATCTCTCTGCATACGTCAGCTTCTTTGAGATTTACAATGGACAAGTAAGCACAAATTCTTCTCTCATGCCATTAAATTTTATTTGTATAGCCTAACATCTCAATTACAATTGTCTCCATGGACTATGGACAGTCTGTACAACACTACACCCTCTTACCTTTGACCCTCACCCCGGATTTACACCGTCTGCGTTGCGTCTCCGATCCGTCTTTGGTCCGACAGCCACGCTCCGTCAACCCTCACTGGATGCATTTCCAGTGCGGCGCAGCTCTGGTCCATCAGTCGTGTGACCGACATGTTCCCGCAGTAAAAACGTGTACAATCGCGCAAAACTACATGTATGTGTCATAAATCCAGGAAGAAACAGTCGTGTCTCCAGGTGGAGAAGCAGAGGAGAGTCGGACTTGCTTGTGTTTGACTTTTTTTCAGTTTTTTTTATGCTTTTACCATTGGCAAGATGCTTATTAGTACATAAATACTCCTAATAAATGTACTGATGAACTAGTCTGTAAAATGAACTGGCGTCAATGTCGAGCGTTTTATTCTGATAAGGAATGGGGGTTTGTGTTCCTGTGTTGATTTTCCTGCCCCGCTCACTGGGTTTTGTGCCAATTGCTGCGTCTCTGCTCCAGCATCCAGCAAAAGTAGAAGCTCTGTGTATCTTCGACGCAGCGCTCTGGACTGCCGGAGCTGGGGCGGAGCGGAGATTCAACGCAGTCAGTGGGAGTTTGACATTGACTAGAATGGAAACGTATCAGGTCCCACGCCGTGTCGGATCAGAGACGGATCGCAGACGCATTCTGTTTAAATTGAGGGTCAGGGTGAAGAAAAACTGCCCAAAAACACTTTACCGGTGGGGAAAAAAGACAGAAACCTCAGGGAGAATCACAGAAAGTTCCATTAGTTCCACTGGACGCTCTGCCACCTAATGTGGCTTCAGAGATTCTCTGAACCACGAGCAGGTCTAGGTTCTGCGAGCGTTATGTTCCAGGTGGGAGATATGGTTCTGTAAGATTTCTTAGGAAAGATGGAGCCTGACCGTTCAGGGCTTTATAAGTGAGGAAAAGAGTTTTGACGTCTAGTCTGTTTTACATGGAGCCAGTGTAAAGAAGCTAGTACTGGGGATATGTGATCTCTTTATCCTAGTTCCTGTCAGAACACGAGCAGCAGCATTGTTGACCAGCTGAAGGGTCTTCAGAGAGTTATAGGGACAACCTGATAATTAGGAACTGTAGTAATCCAATGTCGACAAGTAGATGCAACCAGTGGCTAAAAAGTTCTCTGATGCCACGAAGGAGACCACGACTATAATGCAGCAGTTCACTGGGAGCAGCAGCCACAGCTGACGGAGAGGCCTCGATGACTGATCCATTGGTGACTTGAAAATAAGTGTGTGCTTGTTCATTGCGGAGCATGATTTGTCATTTACGATTGAACAACTGCTTGTAGATCTGTTTAAAAAAGTAGCGCTTGATTCCAATCAGCATGCCAGTTATTAACACCCATGGCAGAGCTAAGTAAGTACGAAGTAAGACACCACTAAGAAAACATTTCTGGTCTGTTTTCACCGAACAAAAATAATGGAAATTTAGCAATTTTAAATTAAAATATTAACGATAGTTCCCTGTATAAATTGTCACTGAATTAATTGGTTGCTTTATGAATAATTCAAATTAATTAGCCTGACTGAGGTTCACATGTCTTTATAAGACTGTTACCTTAACTACTAAACTTCACATTTAAACTGTAGGTTATCTTGTATCCTGCCAAGCACAATGCCAAAAACTTGTGTCGGATCCACTGCGCCCCCTCTGGAAAGAGTTCAAGCTCAGTTTTTTTTTTAACTTTAAGCCCTGTTAATAGTTTAATTTTACTTTTATTTATTTCATTTCTATTGTTTTATTTTTTTATTCATGTTATTTTTACATTCAGTGGGCCATTGAATACATTTTTTGTCAAAGTAAAATCTGTAGTCAAGTGTCATTTGTTTACATCGCAGCTGCCCCCCTGGGTGTGCATGGCGCTTTCCTGATGAATAGTCACAGACTGAAACCGGTCTGATAGATAGGATCCAAACCATACGCTGACCTTCTTTGACATTTGATATGGAATCAACCTGCTCATGCGAAGTCATTGAAGTAAACATGGCTCGTTGATTTAGGTGTACGACCTGTTGAAGAAGAAGACCAAACTCCGTGTCCTGGAGGACGAGCGACAGCAGGTTCAGGTGGTGGGACTCCAGGAGGTCTATGTGTCTACGGCGGAGGAGGTTATTAAACTGATACAGATTGGCAGCGCATGCAGGTATTCTCCTTTGGGGGGGTGGGTTTGTCAGGATTTAAAAGTTCCGAAAGTGGCTTTAAGTTTACAAAACTTGATATTAAGTTGAAGTGACTTACTGTTCTCTGGGAATTATTGGGTCTTGTTTCAGTCGATCTTTGAGGGATTCCCCTACTAAAACCATATGTGATAAATGTGTTCATCCATACTTTGGATGTTTTGGTGTCAAACCCAGCTGCTCATAATTCCTATGAAATCCAAATGTATTGGCTTGAACATTTGACGTTTTATAACATGTTGTCGAGTAATAGTATTTCAAATGTTTCCTTCTATTGCTTCATCAGTGAGATATTGTTTTGAATGTCTGCCACACGTTAAAGTCTGTTGTCAGGTGAGAGGACTCCTACTGATTTTGATAGTGTAGCCTGTCGTGCACCTTTCCAGAGATGTAACTACATGTTCTGACAGCGACAACTGTGATTGGACGGTTTGCACCACGTGACTTTGCCAGCATTCAGAGCGGGACTTCATTGTTTGCTGAGGAGACTGTGAACAGGGAAAGTGAGCGTCATATCATCAAGATCTGCTCACTTTCGGTCACTGTCACCTGAAGTAAACACTGAATAACCACTTCAGCTCACCAAAAATGAGCTGAAGTGAGAAGGTTTCTGTCATTCATGGCTCCTCCCTCCCCCTCCTCTCTCCAGAACATCAGGTCAGACGTCTGCAAATGCCAACTCATCCCGGTCCCACGCCATCCTCCAAATCGTAATCAGACGCAATGACCACGTCAGCACACTGCACGGTAAATTCTCACTGGTCGATCTGGCCGGGAACGAACGCGGCACCGACACCAACAGCAACGACCGCAACACTTTGGTTGAGACAGCCGAGATCAACCGCAGCCTCCTGGCTCTGAAGGTAGACGTACCGGCTGTACGCAAGCAGACCGTCATACAGACACGAAGTCATCATCTAACAGGGTCTGTCCCGCAGGAGTGCATCCGTTCACTGGGGATGAACAGTGATCACATTCCTTTCAGGATGAGCACTTTGACCAAAGTCCTCAGGGATTCTTTCATTGGAGAGAAGTCCAGAACCTGCATGGTATGTATGGATGGATGGATGGATGTTTCTTCTCAGTAGAGTTCAGCAGACAATACAGCTGACCTGCAGATCACTACATCTGAGTCAAGTTATGAAGAAGTTCAGATTCTGCTGAGTCATAATTATAAATGAAATCTGCATCAAGCTTCACGACGTGTGACAATCTGCTCTTTGTCAAACCATCCTTTGTAATATTTTTCTCCATACTTTCCCTGTGATGCAGCATGTGAAAGTGAACTTCGAGTTTCTGACAGGGAGGGTGGGTTCTCAGTGATTCTAGTTTCAGAGATCAACCCCATGAACTCCAGACTGTTCACCCCCCTCTAACTCCTGCTGGTGACTCAGTCTGAATCCGTCCATCTCAGCTGCTTCCCTCAACATAACAGTAAACAGATATTAATAGAAAGGGGCCGGTGCGTCCCTGGACCCCAGAGGACTAATGTCAATGGAAGCCAAAAAAACTAGCAATAAAGTGTTTATGGGTGGGTGGTGGGTATACGAATGTCAACCTTTACACCTTCTCTCTTACATAGATTGCAATGGTGTCTCCAGGAATGGCTTCGTGTGAATATACGATGAACACACTGCGTTACGCTGACAGGTAAATATTTACTTTCAACCTTCATAAAACACGGCAGGCATGAAGCTGAACGAGCCCCAGAGAGCGACATTTGATGAGCAAAACACGCAGGACACACAAACCACAGACAAAAAACAGCAGCAATTGGACCACAGACCAGAAACCGGAAAGAAGCAGTGTGCCCCCGAAGGAATGAAACAACGCTCAGTGGTGGTCTTGTCTTCAACAGAGTGAAGGAGCTCAACAGTTCCAAAGCGAGCAGAGGAGCTAAGGCAGCAGAAGCTACCAACAGCTCTTCAGAGGAGGTGAGTTGGCGGCTGCCCAAATCCAAAATGATCCATGCAGATGTCATGTTTGTGACCTGTGACCTCTTGTAGGAGACTGCTGTGGACGAGAGAGTGTATGATGCCACCAGTCATGTGGCAGAGTTGGAGGAGAAGGTGTATGTACAGCTTCAGGTACGGTTTTCGGTCCTGCGATCGGTCTTAGATGATTCATTGTCACCTCAAGTAAAAATGGCTTTATGGATTCTCAGAGAGGAAATGAGCTCCTCAAGGCGATGGAGCAATCCACCTACAACATCGAGGCGTCCATTCCTGATCTGATGGAACATTCCCAGAAGTTGCTGGGTTTGTGCAAACATACTAACCTGTGGTTTGCACCTTCTCGTGTGCTGAAGGATTCTGTTGAAATCTGTCTGTCTGTCCTCCACAGACACTGTGCTGGCTCTGCAGTCAGCCGTGGATCAGGACGGAATGGCGAGGCTGAACCACGGAGACTAAACCGGCCTGATACACACGTTTCCCCTCAGTTGTTGTTGGTTTTATTGTCAGACATAAGATGGTATAAAATAAAATGAACACAAATACAAATTCAATAAAATGATGTAAATGAAGTACTGAGTGGTTGGTTTGACCAGCTATGGTTTCAGCAGCGGGCATGTCAACATGAAGTTGTCTGAAGGCTGAAAACGGACTCATACGACGTGCTTATTCTGTGACCAAAAGAGAAGTCGTTTATTGGACCTCCGCAACAACAGGCGGCGCTGCAATTATTCCTCCATTGAAGTTTGAAAAGTAGGAAGAGGAGGGACCAT